>CAUYQV010151098.1:0-45354 GCA_963574575.1 Galagoides demidoff | reverse complement strand
TACTAATCAGATCTCTGGAGGGAACACACAGACATCAGGAAATGCTTCTGGAAGGGACTGCCATCTTGGCCAAGTCTTAAAATCAGCCCAGTAAAGAGACGAAGGGTGATCAAGGCAGAGGGAACAACACACAGAGGGTGCCATAGTGCATCCCTATTTTAAGAAAGGAAAAAATCCTATTAAATCTGTTAGACTCAAGTCCTGTCTGACCTCTGCAATTACAACAGGTGCTCAATGTGACTCTTATTCATCTTATCAGCAGATACTGAGTATTAGAATTTTAATAATTCTTTTTCTTTCTTAAAATGTGTATGCATCTGGGGGGCCTTCTCTTTGTATGTAAGAGAATCCACAGGCGATGCTCAGGATTAGCCTCAAGGAAACAGAACAAAGGATGAAATTAGAGCAGGGGAGTCACTGGGTGGGATGATTCCTTTCAGAGAGACTGTTGTGGCCCGCAGGCAGAGGTGGGGTTAGAGGGGAAAGGAGGGATGGTGAGGCTCCTTCACATGGACGGCAGAGGTCTGCTGGATCTCAGAGTTCTTAATGACCCGGGTTGAACTGAGTCTTAGCAAACTGGATGGGGGAAAGGGCAAGATTAGCTTTAAGGTTCTGCTGCAAACCTGGAAGCAGGTGTTAAGATTCACTGAAATAGGGATACCACAGAGCCAGCCCATTCGGAGGAAAAGACAGTGCCTGACTGCAGATCCGCCGAGGTTCAGGCCCCCGCGGACGCCAGACGAAGACGCCTGGAGGACGTGGGGCTCAGCTTCATATCCCATACAGACAACAGGAGAGCAGGACTAACCAGAGATATAGATGTGATAATCTTGACATCTCCCCAGGAGAGAGTACGGAGCAATAAGAAAACCAGAGAAAAATCCCCAGGGCGCACCGACCCTTTAGGGATAGAAGAGGAGGAGGAGGACTCTGCGGAGGACAGTCAGGCGAGGCCAGAAAGGTTAGGAGGTAAACCAGCTCCTGGACAGCTCGTGAAATGGGACTGACCAAAGAGGTGTTTTCCTAATGTCTCTGTTGATCCCGATGGGTGATCCCTGGGCCTCCTGAACAGAGGAGAAGCAACAGGACCAGCAGATTAGGTGGCGTGCGAGGTTGGATAGCTAGTGCGCTAGAAGAGCCTACACACAGAATTAGGTAGCGAACTCCAAAGCCTTAGCCTTCTGTCCACGCTGCTCACCCTACCTGACAAAGTGCACCAGCAACAAAGAAGCACTGATGCAAAAAGCTTCTGTCCAAAAGCTTATTTCAGGCAGCACTCGCGTGGCCCCTGTGTGTGGCAGGGACACTGAGGGTCTCACATGCTTCTTGGATGTGAGGGGTCTACTGTTCCTTCTCCTTGGGAATATTTTGTGAGAGGGGCTTGTAAGAGCATCTTGGTCTGTTGAACCCCTCAGGCTTATAGTGGGGCTTCCTTTTGTTGGCCATCGCACCTGCTGCCTGAAGTTCCCATGCCATTACAAAAAAAAATTTTTTTTTTAATCTCTCGGTCTGGAGAGCGTTTGTTGTGAGAAGATGGCAGGTGAAAATGCCTGCAGAAATGTCCTCTACTGTCTCTATATAATCAGAGATGTCTGCACCATACCACAGAACAGACACACTCTCACTCTCTCGCCCTATTAGTTCATGATAGTTCCGAAAGGTTATTAAATAAGCGTTGCTAGGCAATAGGAGCTGCCTAGGGGGTGTATGCCACGTCAGGAATATAGATGCTTAGGGGACCAGTAAACTTAATTCCACCGAGTCAGCAGAACACAGACTTTTGTTTCCCCAGTGTCTCATTTGGGGAAAGGTGAGCCACTCCTAGTCCTGTCAGCCCCTGCCGTTCTGGCTGGGCCCTTCAGCGCCTGCTCCGTATCAGCATTTGCTGCACAAGTCTCGTTATCAGCCCAACTGCTGTACATCTCTGTGATGCAGTATTATGGGAGAAATGACATTGTAAACAAGTGACAGCTCGGGCTTCTGTCATTAGGCAGAGGGATAAGACAAGGCTATAGAGCCACATGTATCCTTTACGGCAATCTGTAATGCAAATTAATGTGCATGGAGCACTTGCTTGAGTGTTTACATTCAGATGACAGCCAAGACTTAGAAGAGGAACACACTCAGGTTTTTTCCAATAAATTCAAGTCCTACGGAGGAGAAAAATCCCAAAGAGCCACTGATGCAGTAAGTAAGAAAAAAAATAAAAGAAAACCAAAGGGGATTATTAAATCTAGTTCTTTTTACTACCAAGTGGGTAGGGGAAAACAGGAGATGCAGGTAAGTTTTCACACACATTTATAGACGGCAGCCTTTCAGCCTTGCTTTACAGTCATACGGCTGGTTCCCTAACATACACTAGAATAAGGTTCTCCAGCAGATCATTTCTGAGAAATGTGTTGTTTCAGAAAAATTGAAATTTTCCAGCTTGCAGTAAGACTGGCCAAGTTAAATCCATCTGGCTTCCACTTCATGGAATCCATGGAGAAATCTTCATGGGACAATAATCTCTGCCTTCTATTTCATGGCACAAGGTGAGGTCTGGGTGCCTAACTAGAGACCGGAGATTATTTCACTATCAAACAGCCAGATTCTTAACTTGATTGTACGCTTTCTCTGCCAACTCCTCATGCCTGTGTGCCTCAGGACCGCGCATAAGCAGAAACCCCACCATCGCCTGCAACCTTCTTCTAGGGGACCAACGATATCCCAGCACCTGAAATCCTCTGTCCTTCTAGTATGTTCACAGACAAGTATGTCTCAGTCTGCTCATACTTCCTACCATCAACCCCCTTCATGGAAGTCAGCTCTGATCTAACCGTGGGAGTGAGCTGGTTGATACGGAGACCAACCACCTGTGAAAAAATACCAGGCCAGTGCCAGTGCTTGGGGGAGGGGGCAGGAGTCAGGTTCCTCAAAAGGGTAAAGAAAGAAATGCCGTCAGACGAAGATACACTGGCTTCAGGCTGATCGGTACACAGGGATAAAGAAAGCGTCCCATGGCTGATTGATGCCACTGAGCAAGCAGTCTGGACACGGCTGCAGAGGACAGGCTCAAAACACTGAAGGCAGCAGGGGAATGTTTTCTGCAACAGGCAGTTAAAAAGGGCAAGAACCCAAATAATTTCTTCAGATGGGTAGTTCTTAGGAATGGGTATTCTGAAGAAGAGATGTCTATTTTCTTTCTTCTAATCTATCAAGGTTACCTAAGCAAGGGAAAGGAGACGCTCTGAATTCCCAAAGCTGGCAAGCTATCTACCAATCTGGGGACTTTCCATTTTGAACTAAGAGAAAGCAGTATTGACTTTTAACATCTACAAATTCTACCCACTTCTAATGGAATCCGAGGCCACACCAAAAGGAATTAATTATTGCTTCAAAGACTATAAAAAAAAAGAAATGGATTATGACTAAATAATTATAGAACAGCACGAGAAGTGTCAAGCACAAACTGGGTGTTACTTTTCTGGCTCTTGTTGCTTTAATCATACATCATTTTAATAAATACAGCTTCATTTAATGTTTATATCTGTTTAAAACTTTCAAGATCTCTGGTTTAATAGGAATTTCAGAGGACATGGGCCGTTCCATTTCTCCCAATTGATCACATTAGGGAAAATTTTGCTGCTAGGATGTGAAAGGACATGGTTGCAGAATGATCCCAAGAAGCAGAGTTTCCTAATTTCACACCCTCCATCTACAGTCATAGTTCTCAGCACCGGTAATGGATTAGAATCGTCCGTGGAGCTTTTAAAAAGTATAGGTGCTCAGCACCTCTCCCACCTCAATCAGAAGATCTGAAAATGGGGCTCTGTCTTTTTTTTTTTTCAGTTTTTTTTTAGCTGGGGCTGGGTTTGAACCCGCCACCTCCAGTATATGGGGCTGGCGCCCTACCCCTTTGAGCCACAGGCGCCACCCAATTATAATTTTTTTTTTAATGAAAGAGGAAATCAACCTTTTAGTGGGAGTGCGAACTAGTTCAATTGTTCTGATATGCTTTGATCCAGCAATTTCACAACTAGGAATTAGAATTCTAGATAGACAACACAAGTGAATGAAGGATAGGGATGGCATGAGGATGAAAACAATCTAAATGCCCAGAGCCATTGTTCAATAAATTATGGTATATCCAGACCAGTGGATTCTGTGCAGCTGTTAGATCTACAGATCTTCCAAAAGATATTAAGTAAAAAAGCAAGTTGCATAACCCTATGGATCTTGTGAATACGTGTATATACACATATTTCCATATTCCCATACACACAATATATACACACCCACACTCATACATTTGCATATATATGCTTATAAACACAAAGGAAATGTCTGGAAGAGTATGCAGAAACTGTTGATAATTAAATATGGAAACAGAATATAGGAAACTCAAGCTATACCTCTGCCCAGTTCTGACTTTGTTTTACAACAAGATCATTTATTATTTTTGTAATGAAATATTTTTAAACTTTTTTCTAAAAATCTCCACTGGTGATTCTCATGTAAGGCCAACATTGAGAGCCACTGGTCTAGAGGAAATAGCCCCTGTGGATCTAACGGGGTTGAGAACTCAAGCTTGTAGGAAACTAACCACCCACATAGCCAGTGTCCACACCATGTCATACCCACGTATTGCCAGAAGGTGGCGCTCCTGAGGCAATCACTGGGGCCTTGAACCAAAACTTGTCAAACCAATTTTTCATTAACCCAAGTCTTTTCACTAAAGTAAGGACTATTTTATTCAGGCCCCAAAGCATTCTGTGCTACTGTTTCTATAAAGGGTAGTTTACACACATAGGTAGTTTAAACGCCATATGCATTTTTTTTTTTCCACAGAAATCCACGGGTCACTCAATACATTCAGATTCAACGCTGGGGGGGATGTTTTCCTGAAAGGAGCATAATGCTTGCTCAAACCTCCCCCTACTCCCCCGCACCGTTTCCCTGTTCTCTGTGCTCTGGCTTACTCATCTTCTTATCTTATCCCAGGGTCACTTCCACAAAGGCAGTCAGCACTCAGCCATGAGGGGGGGCAGCTGTCCTGTTGAATCTGTTCATACCTTTGACCCAGAACAGGTGGTCTGGGACAGAGGGCAGCCCAGGGCAAGTGACACGAGTCTGCCTGCCCTCCCACGAACACTGATTCTCTGGAAGTGGGTGTGTTGCCACAGCAACTGTCAGATCCCATCAATTACACCGCCTCTAACCTCCCTACTTCTTTAAACACACCACATCTGAGACACGTGGTCTGGCTATCCTAGCAGCGCCGAGCCACAGGCCTCTCACCATGAAACAGGAGGGAATTAGTCCCTCTGTGTGTTAATAACCACTATATACATTTACATTTAGCCATTATGCATATATATATATATATATATATATTTTTTTTTTTTAGGTACATGTCCCATAACACTCTGATCAGAATGATCACTTCCTGGGAATCACTGGTGTATATCTAGTGAAAATTCACTCTTAATATCAGTCAAGAAAAACTTAATGGGTCACTGTAGCCTTTCTTTCTACTGATAGAAGTCTTGCTCATTTTTTTTTTTTTTTGATAGAGAGCCTCCAGCTGTCCCCCTGGGTAGAGTGCCATGGCATCACAGCTCACAGCAACCTCCAACTCCTGGGCTCAAGCGAGTCTCCTGTCTCAGCCTCCCAAGTAGCTGGGAGCACAGGTGCCTGCCACAATGCCTGGCTATTTTTTGGTTGCAGCTGTCATTGTTGTTTGGTGGGCCCAGGCTGGATTCGAACCCGCCACCTTAGGTGTATGTGGCTGGCACCGTAGCCACTTGAGCCACAGGCACTGAGCCATCTTGCTCATTTTTTAAGACACAACTCAAAGGGTTATCTCTGATCTTCCCTCCTCCCTCTATTCAGGGTTGACCATTCTTGCCTGGCCGGTTCCACTTTGTACATACCCTCATACCATCTTCCATACTCCATTCACACAATTATTTGTCTCTTTACAATTCACAAGTGTCTCGAGTTTAAAGAATGACAGCTTCATTATCTCTGAATTGCCGGTGCCTAGCTCAGTGCCTGATAAACAGCTGGCCCTCAGTAAATATACAATAAAAAAAAAAAAAAGAATAAAAGCACTCCCAATCAGATATCCATGTGCTCACAGTTCTCTGTCCATTTGTGTTATGTCACTACATCACAGGGATAACGGCATGATGGCCTTGTATCTGACTTGAGAACAAGACCCAAATAATCTCTATGCAAATGCTTTTCCAAAGGGAGCATGTAGAAGGTTCATTTCCTGAGACTTTTAAACCATCTACTTTTTTGTTCTTGTTTTTCAAATCCAAGAAGTGCATAGAAAGAGAGGCTTCTCCATATGGGGAGAGGCAGTGAAGTCCCGAAGAAGGAAGCTGTAACATTCCTTGAGTCCTCACAAGGCAGCCCGACATCTGGTCCACACTCGGGGAAAAGAGGCCACATCCTCACATGGAGATCTATTTTTGTACTCGGAGCTGCTGATGCTTTGCGCGTACAACTTGCCTTACACACAGAAAGGGGAAGGAAACTAATATTTACCAAGTGCCGGCTACACGCACTGTGCAGCTTCTCATACTGGTCTCCCCCTCGACACTGCATATTTGCAAAGTGCTCCTGGCAGCCACGTCCCTGAAAAGCACAGGAGGTGGAAGCAAACGCCTCACTGCCTTCCACCCATTGGCTAACAGCAAACGCTCAGCTGATGCCCAGTCTGCCCGCGTACTCACGCGAGCTTCTCTATAAGGACTCCTCACCATGGCTGAAGGGCAAGATCTAGTCATGAAGAGTGAGATGCTCTTGACTCCATGTGTCTCCTCCCTGTTGTACCAGGGCACATCAGCACTGTGTGGGCACAAGGAGAAAGAACTGCATCTTCTTGACTTACACGGACTGTGCTATGGGCTCAGCACCAGCAGCCTCAGGGACACAGTGGCACTCAAGGTTCCTGATCCCCCCAACGTTGCTAGGCTGTCCCTAAGTCTTCCTGGATTGCTGATTAGCACACTGCAAAGCTTCACCTTTCAGCTCGTCATCAGAAGGAACAGGAGCTTGGAGAGTCCTGCTAAGGCACAGAATCCCTAAATCCTTGATGAGTTAAAAGCCCGTGTTTGGGAAACTAGCCTGTGTCCTTTAAGGTTGGATTCTCCAGGAACTGGCTGAGGAGACCTCAGGACTTGCATGGAGATGTGTGAGGCATCACTCCTTTCCTCTTTATTCCCTCCCAGTCTAGGCTCCCAGGACATACGTGCCACCACGCTGTCCCATCGACACAGGTGTTCTGACAGTTCCAGATCTGCCATCTTCCATGAGGCAGAGCACCCTCTGCTGAGAAGTGGAGCGTGGAGTGTTGCGGCCAGGCTGTGTGTTCTTGTCCTGCTCACCACTAAGTGTGCCCCCTGCACTAATCTGCTCACTTTATCTGGACTTCAGCTTCCCCATGTGTAAAGGGGGAGGAAATAGCAGCACCTATCTGTACTGCTGCTAATTGTAGGACCCAGAGAATGAGTTTGTTTTTTTTTTGAGAGAGAGAGAGAGTCTCACTTTGTTGCCCTTGCTAGAGTACCATGGTGTCATAGCTCACAGCAACCTCAAACTCTTGGGTTCCAGTGATTCTCTTGCCTCAGCTTCCCTAGTCGCTGGGACTACAGGCACTTGCCACAATGCCCAGCTACTTTTAGAGACGAGGTCTTACTTTGGCTCAGGCTGGTCTGGAACTCCTGAGCTCATGCGATCCACCCACCTCAGCCTCCCAGAGTGCTGAGATTACAGGCGTGAGCCACTGTGCCCAGCCTTGACTGTATTGAGTTTTAATGAAATAACACACATAAACCAGTTAGCCAAGTGCCCAAACTCTAAGAAGCACTAAAGACAGGTTAGCGATCAGGTGGGTCACTATGAGTAGTTTTGAGACAGACTGTGTTACGGTCTGTTACTTTACTCCCAAGCCCACACAGTCCACGGTGTCCTTTCTGATTCACCTGTGTGAGTTTCACTGCTGGGAGGGCTTCCTTTGTTTCCATTCCTAAGGATATTATGTTTCTTGATTTTGGGGTATCTCAAAACTTTCATAATCACCCATGTATGATGTTTTTTTTTTTTTTTTTCCTGCCCAACAGTTTGATGGAAGCTCTGTATTCAGAGAAAACTTGGTGCAGGGTTGATTGCCTGGTTCTCAGAACTCCCTGAGGCAGGAAAGAAGGGGGGAGGGGAGTTCTGCTTTCTCTCCTCAGAGCACGACAGTGACCAGCCTTTGCCCAGACCAGTAGCCACACGCAATGCTCATTCCACTTGCAGCATTCCCGATAATGCCCTGGACAGCACCTTAAGTCTTCTCTTCATAATAAAGGTGCGTATTTGTGGGTGCTGCTCTGACCCAGACATACAATGTGCACTGAATCAGGGTAACCGGGTTATCTACACTTCAAGCAGCTATCATTTCTTAGTGATGGGAACATCTCAAAGTCTTCCAGCTGTTTCCAATATACAATAAATAAACCATAGCCATCCTCCTGTGCTGTTGAACACCACAACTTCCTCCTTATTTCTTTTTGTGCCCGTTGGCCAGTCTCTCTTCATTCCTCCCTTCCCAGCCTCTGGTAACCACCACTCCATGTTCTACCACCAGGAGACCAACTTCTTTAGCATTTTCATGAGTCAGAACATGAGACATCTGTCTTCTTGCTCTTGGATTATTGCACTTAACATAAATGGCCTCCAGTTCCATCCATGTTGCTATAAAGGAAAGATTTCATTCTTTCTTATGGATGAATAACATCCATCATATTACGTACCAAATCTTCTTTATTGATTCATCTGCTGATGAAGACTTAGGTTGATTCCATTTCTTGGCTATTAATAGTGCTACAGTAAGTCAGGGAGTGTAGACTATCGCACTACTATGCCGATTTCCTTTTCTTTGGATAAAGAGACATATCTTGGAGATACTGCCGGTTTCATTCCAGAACACGGCAAGAAAGTGAATCATGCGGATTTTTGGTTTCCCAGTACATGAAAAATTATGTTTAGACTATGTGCTAGTCTATTAAGTGTGCAACAGCATTACGTCTACAAAGACAATGTATATACGTTAATTAGTCAATGCTTTATTACTAGAAAAATGCTAATAGTCATCTGAGCCTTTGGCAAGTCATAATTTCTTTGCTGGTGGAAGGAAGGTCTTACTTTCAGGCTGATGGCTGCTGACTGATCAGGCAGGGAATTGCTGAAAGCTGGGGTGGCTGCGGTAATATTTTAAATAAAACAACGAAGTTTTGTGAAAGATTTCTTTGTGGCCCATGATACTGTGGACAGCATTTTGCCAGTAGAACTTCTTTCATAATTGGAGCCAAACCTCTCAAACCCTATTGCTGCTTTATATTTTTTTCTTTTTCTTTTTTTTTTTAAGAGACAGAGTCTCACTTTGTCACCCTTGGTAGAGTGCCGTGGCATCACAGCTCACAGCAACCTCCATCTCTTGGGCTTGGGTGATTCTCTTGCCTCAGCCTCCCAAGTAGCTGGGACTACAGGCGCCTGCCACAACACCGGGCTATTTTTTGTTGCAATTAGGCTGGGGCCGGGTTTAAACTCACCACCCTCGGTATATGGGGCCGGTGCCCTACCCACTGAGCCACAGGCACCGCCCACTGCTTTATATTCGTATGTAATATTCTAAATCCCTTGCTGTTATTCTAACAATGCTCATAGCCTCTTCACCAGTAAGTAGGTTCCCTCTCAAGAACTCACTTTCTTCGCTTGCTCACAAGAAGCACCTCCTCGTTTGTTTAAGACCTGTGGCGAGACTGCAGCATCAATTCACTCCCACCTTCAGGCTCCACCTCTAATTCTAGTTCTCCTGCTGTTTTCACCACATCTGCACTGACTTCCTCCATGGAAATCCTGAACTCTTCAAAGTCATCCATGAGGGCTGGAAGCAGCTATGTCCTTACAAAACGTTATTTCTGAAATAATACAATTTCAAAGTCGAAATGACTCCTGACCTATGACCTATGGACTGCAAGATGGTTGTTGTATCAGCAGGCAAGGAAATGCCCTTAACCTCCTTGTACACCTCCCTCCCAGCTCTTGTGGGACCAGGTGTGCTGTCGATGAGCAGTAACATTTTGAAACATTTTTTTTCTGAGCAGAAGGTCTAAAACCATGCTGTAAACAGATGTGCTGTCTCTGGCTGGACTGTTCCATTTCTAGGGCCCAGGCAGAGGAGATGTAGCAAAATTCTTAAGGACCCCAGGCTTTTCAGAATGGTGAATGGGCACTGCTTTCGATGTAGTCCCCAGCTCTATGAACCCCTAAACAGAGACTCAGCCTGTCTTTTCAACCCAGGCACTGACTTCTCCTCTCTAGCTATGAAAGTCCTAGATGGCGTCTTCTCTCAAGAGAAGGTTGTTTCATCTACACTGAAAACCTGTTGCTTAGGGTAGCTGCCTACGGCAGTAACCTCAGCCAGATCTCTGGGACAACTTGCTGCAGCTTCTCCAGCAGCCCTGGCTGCACTACCTGGTACTTTGGTGTCATGAAAACGGTTTCTCTCCTTAAACCTCATGAACCAATCGTCGCTAGTTTCAGCTCTTCCTGCAGCTTCTGGGTCTCGCTCTGCATTAGGCTTCAGCTTTATAGAACACTGCGGTTGGTCTGATCTACCCATATCACTGAAACCTTCTCCGTATCAGCAACAAAGCAGGTCCATTTTCTTATTATTGGTGTGTTTGCTGCAGCAGCACTTTCAACTGCCTTCAGAGTTTTTTCTTTGCATTCAAACCTAGCTGTTTGGTGCAGGAGGCCTAGCCTTCGATCTATCTTGGCTTTCAACAGGCCTTCTTCAGGGCAGCTTAATCATTTCTATCTTTCCATTTAAATGAGAGACACGCAACTCCTTCTTTCACGTCAACCCTTAAAAGCCATGGTTGAGTTATGAATTGGTCTAAATATTGTTGGATCTCAGGAAATAGGGAGGCTTGAGAAGAGCGGAGGAGATGGGGCAACGGCCGGTGGGTGGAACGGCGGTCAGCACACACGCGGCATTTATCGGTTAAGTTTGCCGTCTTAAATGGGCACAGTTGCTGATGCCCCGAAACAATGACAATAGTAACCAGAAAAGGTCATTCATCACAGGTCATCAAAACAGATGTAGTAATAATGGAAAAGTATGAAATACCGTGAGCATTACCAAAATAGGACAGAGACAGAAAGGAGCAGGTGCTGTTGGAAAAATGGCACCAACAGACGCACTCAATGCAGGGTTACCTAAAACCCTCCACTTGTGAAGAGACACGGTATGTGCAGAGCGCAACAAAGCCAAGTACAAGGCGAGGAAGTCTGCCTGTGTGCCCTGCGGTGGAACTGACAGAGAAACACCTAGAAACTTAGTGCCAAAAAGCCGCCCCCGCCCCCCGCTATCTACCCTCCCACAAAACATAACCAAAGAGAATGCAGAAGTTGAATCAACTAGCCTGGACTTTTTTTTTTCCTTAACTAGGCTAAAAACAGGTTTATGTATTAATACAATGGATGCAAAGTGTCTGCAGGGATTAAGAGCTGAGAAAAAAAGGACTTGGAATTATTTTGATTCAGCTTTATTTCTCTTTCTTTAGTAAAACTCTCCCTGAGACCAACCCCCCCACCCCCGCCCCCCGCAAACTTAATTTGCTGTTTACATTCACAGACGAATGTCAAGGTGAGTGTATGTATGAATATACATGGCAAGTATGTTGAATTGTTCATTCTGGGTGATAGGAGTAAGGCTGCTTGCTACAAATTCTTTTTATTTTTCTGTATTTTAAGTCGCTCTCAAAATAATTTTTCAAATGCCTTAGTCATTTGAATAATCGTATGTGCCATTTTATCCAGAGAACTTTGCTACCTCACCCTGTTCAGAAGGATGTTATTTTTTGAACATGCTGATAAACTGAGGCACAGTAAGCTGAATGCACAGAAGCAAACCCGGCCAGGTGTCCCACGGCTCTGGGTATTGCCAGAGGCTTCCTTGGCGTGGGCACATGGGGTGGGGGAGGGCGTCAAATGAATTCTGTGCAAGGTTACTGACAGCATTCAAAGCTGGGGATCAACTCGTAACAACTCTTTATCCACTTGGGCAGTGAATGAGAAAGGCAGTTTCTCACCGCTGCCCATAACTCAGGGTGGGCTGCAACCACTCTCGGTGGCACGGTCCTTCTTGGAAGCCCCTCTCCTCTTCAGCAGCCATGTCTGTTTTAGTGACCATAACCCACAAGTCCTGGCTGGTAGGGGGAGAAGCACCATTCTGTAAGCCAACCAAACCTCAGGCTCAAACAAACCACACAGGGAGAGGCATTCTCTTGCATCTATCAGCCACAGAAACAGAAGTTCGTGGTGGTTTTCTTTTTCTTTTTTTTTTTTTGTAATCTATATCCATCGGCATTCCTCCCTTCCCCTCACTCAACATTGAGTTTCTCTACTTACCCAGTTAAAATCCCAATTAAGAACCTGTTGGATGAGTTTTAAGAACTCTTACAGGTGATCTGGGAACATGCAGGCTGGGGCTGCTGACTTCCAGTCATGTCTCTGTGATTAAAGGGTGGAAAATTGGGGGGTCAATATCCACGTTCATTTGTAAACATCGACATCCTCTTGTCTGACAACAGTTGTTATCATCGAATGTTAAACAGCCAACCCAAAAAACAGTGAGATATTCCTATGAGAAAAGTAGCTCACGGGAAGTGTCATGAGGAGTCCTGAAGCCTTCACTGTCGGCAGGGGTGTGCCTGCACGCGGCCTCCTCCTAGACTGTCCTTCCGGACTCAGGTCTAGGCAGAAAGAGTGTATCACACCATCATGACCCCTCACAAAAAGACCTGACATGTTGAACAACACTCCCCCAGTACCAACTACTTGTTTAAAACTGTTTCTATGAAAGTAACGTCTTTGCTATTTCGTTCACTTGACAAATGTTTATGAGTACCAGCTCATGATGCTTAGGGGCTGGAGAGAAAAGCCGTGTCCCTACTGCTGGGGAACTTGCAACTGCACAGCAGAAAGCCTCCAGGGACCTACCACCCCACCAGATACCCAGAGTGTTTCCTGAGTTGGGAAGATGGGCTTCAACAAATCATCACCTGTTTTACGCAAAAGGAGAGAATCCTGAAGGATGAAAGTATTCACACTGGTACGCGGGTAGGCCAAATGCAGGTCCAGTAACTTACACTTGAGCTTTGCAAAGCAGTGCAGTCACAGCCCATTCTGAATAGTAACCGCCCTGCTGTTAGAATGTACTAAGGAAATGCCCTGTGCGTTGTTTCAGTTAATTATAAAATAAAATTATATTTGCTGAACACTTCCCAGGGGTGGGTGGGGGGTAGAAGCCTTAAGATGTTGTTTTGCTGGGGGGCAAATGGCAACTAACTACGGTTCACACATTGACCTGTGGCTAAGGCACGGAGCAGATAAGGCACACAAGAATGAGAGAGAAAATTGACATTTGATGCTGACTCCAGATGACTCTCAGTCACCAACCATCAAGAGCTTCTGTGGATCAAAGAAGGAAAAGTAGCCCTAAAAAATACCAGTCCCATTTATAAGGAGAAAAGGAACAAGGCTCCATATAAACTTCTGAACTTCAACGATTTCTCGACACTTTCAGAAGACCTTTGAAAGTGAAGGGTGAGTTCATCTCTCCAATAACCTTACCCAACCCCAGCTGGAATGACTAATGGGATGGCAGCGGTGTCACTCTGGAGGTAGCACGCTTCCCCTCGTCCCCCTCCCACTGAGCTAATGCATCTACCAGGCATGTGAGAACTTGGCATTATTTTTAAAGCTAATTACCAGCAGGTTTTGGAGACAGGTGGAATGGGTTTCTGTCACCTCCCTTCTGCGGAGTAATCAATGGCTTCACCAGCTGACTGGCAGGAGGCTGCATCCTGATTTCCCGAGATTCTGGGCATCCTCCACAACACTGGAGGCCTCCCATAGGTGGCCTGTCCTAGGAAGAAGCAGCCTGGCAAGTGCATCTGACTGGAAAAGTTTCTTTAGGCTTTGAATGGTTGCCGCGTGGCTGAATGGTACCGACAGCAAAAAGTAACCACTCCACAGTAACCACCACCAGGATCAGAAGACGGCTTGGCGAGTGGAAAATCCTTATGGAACTTATGGGCTGGTGTGATGGAAAGGGGGAGGGGAGGAGTTTATTTTCAAGCATTTTGTTACAAGAGAGGTCTATTTCCTTGAGAAAAGAGAAGCCAGTACTATTCTAATAAATCATTGCTTTCTATCCATTCAGATCTTTCCTAAAGAAGGTTAACATTCCAAAACCAACTTCATTTTCAAACCCAATTCAAGCTGCAGAAAGGAACGGCCACCTCTAAGAACAGAATACAGGGGTTGGGGAGAGGGAAATTCCCCAAAGAAATAAATGACACCACCCCTTCCTCCCAATTCCTCCTTTTGAAATTAGATGTTTGCTTCACGGAATGCACAACAGCCAGCTTACCCCGTGGGAAGGGGGAAGGGTAATGGGAGTAGTGGTGGGGAGAGGAGGACACTGCACAGTGGTCAAGTTCAAGGGCAGGAAAAAAAGAAAAAAATGGACAAGGGAAAGCCGCATGGAAGAGGTCCATTTGTTTATTTTTACAGCGTCTGCCATTGCAGGAGGTTTGCTGAAGTTCCTTCCCTCAATGGCTGGCCTGGGACCAGCGTTAGAGAAAGCCTTAGATCTCTGAAAAGAAAGATTTGGACAACAAAGTTGTTTTATCTGGGAGGGTAGCTGGTTTACTCAAGAGTTCCAGGACTTTGGTTTTGATGTTATTACCTTGGCCTCAGTTTTCTGTCCTAGGCGGTCCTGGCTGTGTTTACTGATTTTGCAAGGGCGGTCCTGGGAGGGGAGGGGCTGCTCTCAGGCCCCGCTGCCACATCTGGCCTGATCACCTTTGTACCTGAGCCCTGGGAAGAAGTCGAAGATGGATGTGGGAAAAGTAAAACATTTTCTAAAGGTCCTATCTCTCAACACGCCTAAGAGGGAAACAACACTTCTCTAACTTACTCCCCAAATAGACACCGCCGTGGATGTTCTGCCAAGGAGTGATGAGAAAGTGTGTTCCGAAGTGAAATGTAAGCTTGGCCCGGCGCCCGGCTCTCTCCGCTGTATTTTGCACAGAGAGCTGCAGCCTGGCGGACCGAAGGAACACATTTCTCTCCACGTGACGGCTAGAGCCAGCAGCCCAAGCAGATTTCTTTGTGTTAATAAAATGTGATCTCTAGACTGTACACACCAGCAGCCCTGGGAAAACGTGAGCCAAAGAGAAGGACCCAGGAGAAACCCCTGGCCTCGGCTGAAAAGGGACACTCCGTGGTGTCCAGGCAGGCAGGCCAGTGCAGGCCTGGCAAATGCAAATAAGAATGCATCCGCGATGAAAAGACCTCGCAGGGGCCCAAGGGGATGCTGCGTGAGAAATGAAAACAATCGGCACCATCCCACCAGAGGCGACCCTGTGCAAATGTCCCCTCCTTCTTGGCGAGCTACAGATCACAGTCCACGGTGGATACTTTTTCAAGATTTGGGGTACACCTGGGATCTGAGCACCTCCTCCCATAACTGAGATCAGCCCAAATACGGCAGGAGCTTGACTCCTGGGTTGAACTGTGTCCATTCTAGTCTGGGGCCAGGTGTGTTGCGAACACACATCTGTACTCTCACTCTACAGGGACCCAGACAAATGTGGTCAACTGTCTATAAGCGGGGGCAACCTGAGCTATCCCTGCAAGAAGGCCCAGACCCTGAGGAGGCTGCTTTTGTGGGCAGCCCCGGCCTCACTGCCAACTCTGATCTTGGCCTTTGCTGACCTCAAAAGGGATCTAGTGTCTCAAGTATACCTTGGGGGTGGAGGGGAAGAGGAGGGAGAAGTTCACAGACTCAGGAGGAAACAGGGATTAGTGGTTCCTGCTCACTGCCCCTCCTTTCAACATATTAGATTACCTAATCTCTGAGACTTTCAAATTCACTGTGCCCTGTGGCCAACTTGAACTTCCCCAGTTTGGAGACTGTGTCAGGGCTGAGGCTGGAAGGTGGCAGGGCAGAGCAGCAGGATGCCAGGGAACTTCTCAACTGCTCAGGGACTGTGCTGGAGGCTGCAGAGCTTTACAAGGCCAGAGGGCACCTCTGCTGTGGAAGAAGTTGCCCCTGGGTTCCCCTCCCTGCAGCAGCTCAGCTCCTAAGCTCCCCAACCAGGGTAGGCAATCAGCCCGAACCAGCTCTTCACAGAACCGCTGAGCTGAGGTCCAGGTGAGCCTCCACCTGGGCTAATCTGCAAACCAGTTAATCAGCCTCAGGATAATTGAAAGTTAATAGTATGCAGAGTTTAAGCACAGAAACAATGGGAAACTCCAGTAGCAGAGGAAGTCAGACCCACTTGGTAAGCTCTCTTGTAAGTCTCCATGGACAATTTTTTTTTTTAAGAGACAGAGTCTCATTTTGTCACCCTTGGTAGAGTGCTGTGGCATCACAGCTCACAGCAACCTCCATCTCTTGGGCTTACGTGATTCTCTTGCCTCAGCCTCCCGAGTAGCTGGGACTACAGGTGCCTGCCACAACGCTCAGCTACTTTTTTGTTGCAGTTTGGCCGGGACAGGGTTCGAACCTGCCACCCTCGGTATATGGGGCTGGAGCCCTGCTCACTGAGCCACGGGCACCGTCCTCCATGGACACCGTTTAACTTCAACACCACTTGGCCCCACTCCCCAGCACAGCCCTGGATATCTACTTCTCACACAGTTACCTGGATACCAGGGAACACATAGTAAGTGCTCAATAAATTGCATCTGGTTGGAATGTCATTGGTGCACTTCATGAATTTAAAGTTAGGAGGCGGCAGAGGCATTTGACTGGCTGTGAGAAACATACCCGGGAGCTGCAGAAAGCGGTGCACTCCTCCTCAACTGTCCTTTATAAACAGAAAATGCTTAAGAGTTCAAACTTCATCAGGAAAGCAGATCAACAGCACAAAAACATACAGCACATTCCAAAGCTGAAGAGAAATGAACGTGGGGGTTTTCTGTTCCATTAGCACAGATAACTGAGACTTGCCCTCCACTCTAAACAGACTGCAAATTCTCCAGTGCCTCCTTCAACAAGACATATTTTAAATGTCAAAAATTGTAGCGTATAGTCTATACGGCTGATTGCCAACCAAGGGCCCAGTTTCCAGGCATTCTGCGGTTGCGACCTCTGGCCATGGCTTAGCAGGCCCTGCGGTTCATGGCTGCCTCTGCTGGAGTAGTGGGCACCCAAACCTGTGCTTTGCTGGAATATCCATGGAATTACGGCTTCCCTCCACCTTGCAATTCCTATCTTGTGACCAGGGAACAGAATCAATAGACTTCCTTTCTTCCATTCTCTGGTAAGCTAACCAGAATAAGCCTCCCTTAGAGAGTAAAACAGTATGTGCCGGAGGCTTGGAAAAACACTTTTCCAGGACACCGGAAACAACACTGGCCCGAGTCCTTGATCTGCTGCCCAGTGGAGGGGCAAGTACCCAAGTATCTTCCCAACCTGCTCTGGCAAGACAGCAAACACCCGGCCCAAGTACTGCCCTATCTCTGCCCACATCAGACATCACTAATGAATCACAGAACTCTTTCCACTGAGCCCGGACCAACTTCAGAATCTTTCAAGATGACAGTCCAGGCACCTACGAATCGACTCAGACCAGGAATGAGATGAAACCTGCTGTCACAGGCCAGTCATACAAACCTAAATCCAGCTACAGAGAGGGGCTGCCAACAGCCCAGCTGGCCACAGACCTTCTAGAAAAGTTACTGCCACTGGAAGAGCGAGCAGTGCACTGTGGGGGAGGAGGGGTCTTTCTGCGGTTTACCTTTTTATTTTTGCTCTTTTTAAATTTTTTTAAAAATTATTTTTTCCTGGCTAATAAATCACTGCTAAGAAATTCAAGCCCTGGAGCAATGATTCCAGCCAGATAACTTACTAACTTACTGCTCTGAAAGGTTCAAAGCCAGAGAGAAGCCAGGGGTTCCCACTGGAATAAAAACCGTTTTTAAGGAAGTAACTAGGTTTCATACTGTTGCATTTGTTTTTCAAAAGGTGGGAAATGTCTTGCTTTTCAGCTTTAATTTTTAAATTCTGTCATTCTTTATGAGTGGCAGAATGTTGGGTTCTTAATCTAAGGACTTAATCCCACTTCTTGACTCTAAGAAACTTTAAATTTTTCCATCAAAATGTGAATGTTAGCCTTTCAGCTCATAGTAGTCTCTGAACATGGAGACAGAGAGCTTTAAAATAGAATCTACATTTTACAGACAAGAAAAATGAGGCCTTGAAATGTTCTATGACCTGTCCAGGGACACACAATCTAATCCTGGCAAACCAGCTTAGACCCTAGATTGGCTGAATCCAAGTTCAGTGCTTTTTGTGACTGGCCTACCTTTAAAGTCGTTGCTACATGCATGCAAAACTCAATGAAAATAATAATTCTATCCCGATTTTGGACTTTGGCCAATTTTCTAATTGCTTCTCTTGTTTCATATTATTTTTATTTTATGTTTGTGACACACTTGAAAGTTTGGAAGACATGCATTACTCCCATCCCTACGTGAAAAAGAAAAACCCAGAGAGGTCGATAACCTAAAGTTTATACTTCCAACTAATAGCACAGCTTGGACTCTAATAAATTTATTATAGTGTACCCAAAGAAGCATCAAGAGTTTGCAAAGACCCAATCTAGTGACTCAGAAATACAGAAGGGAGACTCCGCAGATATGAAGTGCATTTTAGAAAGTCATCTGTCTTCATTTATTTAGTTTCAGCAAGTGATCTCTAAATACCAGATTCTGACTCTGAACTACATACAACTTACTCAGTGACAGCTCCGAGTAGGCACAGTCCCAGGTCCTTTTACTAACAGGCTGTTTAATGTGGTTTAACCCTCATGAAAATCCTATGAAATAGGTCCCCATGTTTTAGATGAGAACCCCGGGGGCTCGGAATGTAAGTGACTCCTCTGAAGTTTCACGGCTTCTCAACAGACCTCCAACACCACGTCCAATTTAGTTTGTGATTAAAAGACCCAATTACGATGTGCTGATGTTATTAGGACTGCGTTTCTCTAAATATCTTTATCAAAGCTTGTTATTTCTGCCTTGAAAATGATTTCATCCTGATCTCCATGGTTTTTGGCCACTGAGATATGCCCACATTTATTTTTAAGCTGCTCATAGTGAGAATGAAGGGCTGATGGAGAAAAAAGAAAACAGACTTTGGCAATGTACCTACAACACTCAATCCTCTGGGGTCTAGACTAAATTTCAGGGACAAGCGTCATTTCTGATGAGTTGATTTCCTCTAACTTTTTATATTAAGCAAGCATAGCATCACCTTGGCTTCGACGCATCCAGGGTATCGCTATGATTTCATATTGAATTCAGCTGTTTTAAACTTAGGAGCACTGTGCCCATTCTTTTCTAAAAGGGAGCTGAGAGATATCTGAAGAGATGTAAAAATACGCTGAGGAAGCTTTAGCTGGAATTGAATGTCTCTCTCAAGAGGGGAAATATCTTGCCTCGTCTGATACCAATGTGCTTTGCACCCTAAGACTACTAATAAAGATTGAAAATCTTTATTCTGCCACACCCATATCTACGGAACACCTCACCCTATATCAAGACCAGTGCCGACAACCCCACGCCTCTCATTTGGTTGAAAAGTAGTCCTATCAGGTTAATCTCAAATTTTAAATTAGTCACCTTTTAGTGGTCCCCTTATGTAAAAACTGTATTTATACATTTCCTCTAACTTGTTGGGGGGCCTACTGCAGCTCTACACAAACCCTTTCCCCTCCTCCTCTACTCCTAAGACAAAGACACAAAGGATCTGGCTAACCCACCCCCTGAGAAGTTCCCTGCCAAAAGACCCTAACTTGCCAAAAAAGCTGTGGAATGTGCTCACCCCTATGGCCCCATATGAAAGGGGCCTCTAACTGCCCCTGGCCATCTTTGTACTGTCCAAGCAGGTCACCCTCCCCTCTCAATAACCCTGGCCTGCATATCTCCACTGAGGCCTCTTCTCTGGGTGCCATTGTTTTCCCCTTTCATGACTAATCTACTTTCGTTTTCCAAGTTCTTTACGTTTCTGTTCCACTTCAACAGAAGGGTCCATTTTTCCCCAGCTGGAGAACTCCCTGCCACTGTCCCCCCCTGCCAGGAGAGCAAAGAAAAACTATTTGAGAGATTCACACTGGGGAGAGTGGGAGATGAGGGACTTCTGTGGCCACTAGAAACCCCTGTCCTGCCTCTCCCAACCCAAGAGCCCATCGCCCATAGCCAGTTCTCTACGTCATGACCCAGGAGTGTCATAAAGAGCAAAAAGAAGCAACCCAAGTCACAAATCTTGCAGCATGTCGGAAAGCTCTGAGAGCACTAAAGAGAAGTTATTATGAGTTCCCCTTCCCCCTGACCCGCCGTGCTCCTCCAGGCACTGTGCCAGAGGACAGCAGCGGGGCATGTGGAGATGAGGGGCACGTCCCCAGCCTGCAGGGCGTCTAGGAAGGCAGGCAGTTACCCTGGGACGCGCTAAGGGTGACAGCGCCACAACTGGGGCTTCGAGGTGCAGAGTGTCTTCTCACGGTGTCACCCGCTCTGCCTTTTCACCACCCTTTCTTCCCTGGAGTGGCTCCAAAGGTAGGGAGCCGTTTCTAGGCACCACTATAGCACAAGGTGCATCCCTACTTAAGTGCTTGTAAGATGATGACAGAGACGGAAGAAGAAAAGGAATAATCACTGCAGAATAAAAATAAAACAGATGAAAGCTCCCATTTATATACCGAGCACTGTTCTAAGTGCTTTGAATATATCGTCTCATTTACTCCTCTGGGAGTCTCCTGAAGCCAATATTATCAGGCCCACCATGGAGTTCTCAGAAGAAACCATCTTGGGGGACTGGGCCATGACATCCTCTCTGGCGCCAGGTGAGTGAAAATGCTCTTTTGGTTCCATATACTTACATGAAAATTTAAGTTTAAAAATACGAAAATCACTGGGAGGGGTGTGGGAGGACGAATGGAGACAAATGGCAATGATTTGGTGGGAACGCTAATCTGAATTATTGAACTCTTTGAACAACAAAAATTCTTTTGCTATTTATTAATGAGCACCTCTGTACAGGTATTCCCCAAGTTACAAATAGCTGACTTATGTACAACTCACACTTATAAGTGGGGGCTATGACTGGTTATAAGTAAATGTACCTATTCCAATTTACATACAAAGTCAACTAAAGAACAAACCTACAGAACCTATCTCGTTCATAACTCGGGGACTGCCTGTACACAAAGTTGAACTCTTTTTTTTTTTTTTTTCAGTTTTTGGCCCGGGGCCAGGTTTGAACCCGCCATCTCTGGCATATGGGGCCAGCACCCTACTCCTTTGAGCCATAGTTGTTGCCCAAAGTTGAAGTTTTAAAAAACTATTTTGTATTCAAATAAGTGAAATGTGCCTTCCAAAATTATGCTTTATATAATAAGTCTGTTTAATGATCTTTTTATAAAGAAGACAATAATATAAATTTCAGTTTAATCAATTCAAGGTCAAATGATCATAAAATGTGAATCACTGCAGTGTTACTGCTAAGCAAGCTAAAGAGTTAAAATTGAAATAAAATATAAGTAGACATGAATTACTTCTTTACATCTAGTATATGTAATACTGAAAATAATTCCTGTCATTCATCTTCAAAAAACTTTTTTTTTCCGCAGTATTTGGCCGGGCTGGGTTTGAACCCACCATATGGGGTCGGTGCCTCACTCCTTTGAGCCACAGGCGCCACCCTCATCTTCAAATTTTTAAGGAATGGCATTTAGGTAATGGTAAATACCATCACCTGGCTTAATTTGGGTAAACTGCATTTACAGTGCTAAAACATAACTTTATTTTATTTATTTATTTTGAGACAGAGTCTCAGTATGTTACCCTGGGTAGAGTGCCATGGTGTCAAAGCTCACAGCAACCTCAAACTCTTGGGTTTCAGCGATTCTCTTGCCTCAGCCTCCCAACTAGGTGGGACTACAGGTACCTGCCACAATGCCCAGTTATTTTTTTGTTATTGTTGTCATTGTTGTTTAGCAGACCCTGGCTGGGTTCGAATCCACCAGCCCCAGTGCATGTGGCTGGCGCCCTACCCACTGAGCTACAGGCACCAAGCCAACACAACTTATTTTTTGACATGGACATCAATATTATTTTTTAAATCATTCAGTTACCAATGGCCATCTGACATAAACATACTTTGGAGCCTATGAGGACAAAAGATACTTAGCCTCTCCAGGAAAGTATACTAACATAAAGAAATCAGTCATAATAAAATGAATACTCTGAAGTTCTTACAGAGTTAGTTTTACAAATTCATCTCTTCTTATCTTCAGAAATTCTTTCAAGGCTTTCAGTCTATCTTTACATTTTATGTAATCTACTTTTTCCTCTATCAATCTTTCAAAGGCCTTTGGCCTTGTAAAAGCAACATTATTCTAACTGAATCTGTGATCTCCGTCCTATTTTCATAGTTCCCTAGTAAACGCCCACGTGGTCTCTTTCGGTGATACCCACTAAGCCCGCACCATGAGAATCCATCCCAAGGGGAATTAGATCTTCTATTTAGTCCTTAGGACAGACGGAGCTTGACTGCCACAACCCTTAAAAAGAACCCTTCCTATCTAGAGGGTTTGAGATTTCTCTTCGGGGTAATCTGATTACTGAGTATCCAGATGATCTTGTCCATCTGGTTTACGGCACTGAGCCCCATTGGTCAGGGCCTGGTGGCATCCTTCCCTAAACAAACCTTTGCTTTCCCCATTCAATTCAAGAAGCATTTATTGTGCATGAATGGACAGGCACGCTTAACTCTTTCCATTAAGCAAGGAAGCTCTGGAGAGAGCTGAGAAGAGACTTCTCCTGCTCTCCTGTCCATACCCACGGTGCCACCACAAAGACACCACAGCAGACTGTTACCCAGAGCTCATGAGAAGAAGAAAGCTTTGCTCTTCTCCACTCAAGTAGTTTCTGCCAAAGCATTTATTTCTGCCAATCCATTTATGCATTCTACTTTTTTTTTTTTGAGACAGAGCCTTAAGCTATCCCCCTGGGTAGAGTGCCATGGCATCACAGCTCATAGTAACCTCCAACTCCTGGGCTCAAGGGAGTCTCCTGCCTCTGCCTCCCAAGTAGCTGGGACCACAGGCACCCGTCACAACGCCCGGCCATTTTGGTTGCAGCTATCATTGTTATTTGGCGGGCCCGGGCTGGGGATTCGAACCCTCCACCCTAGGTGTACTTGGCTGGCGCCTTAGCCGATTGAGCCACAGGCGCTGAGCCCTGCATTCTACTTTCTAAGAGAACATTTTGTCACAGATGATTTAGTGTTGTAGCTCCCTAGGGCATCTTTCTGTAGCATGCACTCATTGTTTTTAGGAATCTAGGGTCTCCCAGGTAAGATTAGAGAGGCAAGGGGGCTTAATTAGCCACAAACCACATCTCATTATAAGACCTCAGATTCCAGAACATTCTTCCAAAGATCATTAATGAAAAAAAAAATCCCAGATTAAACTTCTAAAAACAAAACTTTAAGGCACCCCAGGCAATGGGGTAGCAGTGCAGTTTTTCAGGAGAGAAAACGGGACCCTATGAATAGTGAGTTAAAAGAATAATAGTATGTGTTAAAGTCAGAAAAGAAGGAAAACAAACATTTTAGGAATTTTCACATTCCGTCATGGCTTCTGTGTCCACCAGATGCCAATTTAGCAGTAACCAATACTGTACATATTTGCTGTTCTATCCCAGCAGACACTCGATTCTGCCAACACTCAGGTAATTGTCTATGGTCAGTAGCTGGAGATGAAACTGCACACACCGACGGCTAACTGGTTCGGATTGTGGCAACTCTTCCAGGCTTCTGAAATCTTGGCTTGAAATCAGAGTCCGCTTCGGGGTCCTTGAACAAGTCATTTCATGCACCTGACATTCAGCAACTGCGCCCACCACCGACCCCATCTCCCCCTACAAAGTCCTCTTCCTCTAACAACTACTCCTCCCATGGCTTGCCCACTCCCCATGTTTCTCTCTCTCTCTCTTTCTCTCTCATACACACACATATCTAAGTATGACACACAGTTCTGGTTTCAAGAAGAAGGGAGCCACAAATACAAGGTCAGGACTTAAGAATGCAAAGCTGTAATAATGACTCCTTTGTCTCTCAGGAGTAAAATTAATAAGCTGGCCAGAAACTTGGGTAAGTATTTTTAGCTTGATATTATTGCCGTCGGTAATCCTTATAAAGTACTACTTGTATCACTGAGGCCTTAACTCCCCACCCCCATATATATGCATGTGCACCCCCACCCCCCACACAAATACACTCCAAAAAACTAGTTTAATATACTTGTTTGCAAACCTAGTAAGCTATAGAAAATAGAGGCATTTAAAAGTGCTGAATGTTAATGGATGGAGTTTATTAAAATCCATTTTTCTACTCCTATGAGACCAGCCCTGCTTTTGGACTTTTAAAAACCATTCAAATCCCTCAAACTATTTCCTTGCCAAAGAGTGTTTCCCCCAATCACCAAAATTATGGGCTTTATAAATGAAACCTAAACCCTGTGTTTTTGAATTACTTTCTCTAGCTCATTAGAACATCGTGTTTTGAAAAGCTGTTTGATGTTCAAGGCAGAGTATTTATTTTCAAAATAATAAAAATAAGGAAATCCTGGTTTGCCAGAGGAAACGATTGTCAAGTTTCTAAAAATGTTTGAAATCCAACCTTGAACCCGAGTGGAAACGTCTACATGCCACTTCCCTGCTCAAAAACCTTCAATAGCTCCCCACTGCCTGCTGGATAAAGTTCAAGCTCTGCCGCCTGGTGCTCATGAAGCTGTCAGCCTGACTGGCACCAACCCCTCTGACTCATCCCCCTGATTCCTTCATATGAGTTTTCTGCACCAGCCAAATTGGATCTACACCTTATTCCCTCAGCACCCCGTGGGCATTCCTGCCTCCACAACCCACTCTCCAGTCTGGCTCTCTCACCTCTCCTGCCCAGGCCCAAACACAAGGTCCAATTCTCCCAAGAAGTCCCCCCTACCCCCGACCCCAGGCACCTATACCCTGAGCAGTGTGTTTCCTGTGAGGTCTGGCAGCTCTTCCTGTCTACACCACTTTCTTATTCACTTTTACATTTTTTACTCATTTTCTTGATTGATCTTTCACCCCACCCCTTTTTAATAGATACTGGAGGCCTCTATAGACCTATCCTTTGGCACTGAGAACATGCCACAGTGTCCCGCCCCACATCCTTTTGCCTAGAAGTCTTATCTTTCCTACTAAATTGCCTTCTCTTTGAGACCAGCAGCCGAATCGTATCCCTGTCGGTCTTCCCTGAGGTGTCCGAAGCAGAACACAAAGCAAAGTCTGTGGCTATTTCGGGGACCACGAATGTCGCTCCTGTTGCTTTCTGATTGCTGTGTCTTTTTTGAGAAAAAAGTTCTGACCTGTGGTGAAGGCTGGCCTAGTGTGGAACCAGGAGCCACGGTGGACCCGTCTGGTACCTGGGCTGTCAAGAACTCACATAAACACAACAAAGGTGTTACTGTGCAGCTGGGACAATGAAGATTGAGAAAGACTGAGCATCTACCCATTGAAGGACCAGGAAAGGTCCCAGGGAGAGGGAAAAGTATTATTCTGGATGTGTATGAAAAGCCTCGCCTGTAAGCAAAAGGATGAACTAAACCCTACTCTTCCTTTTCAACATCCCAACATGACTTTATGGTATCCTTACCCCTGAGGTCATCTACTGCCTTCAAGTATAATCATTAACGCCAATTATTAAAAATTCAATAGCAACACTGATTGATTTCAAGGCAAATATGACACAGAGGAAATCTAACCAAGACCTTCTTCCAACTTTATCTTGTTGGCTTGTTTGATTTTTCAATTCTGTGAGCAAGATGGGATGCCTACGGGGTACAATTAGCTACTCCAGAAACCTCAACCTCACAGGCTAAGGAAAGGGTAAGAAAGACTAGGCAGAGAAGCAGGAGAGAAATCCAAATTCTTTGACCTGAGTCCTTGATCAGCCAGGAAGGGAAAACTTTCTGAGTCCCATGCTAGGTCCTCCCGTGGGAAATGAGGTTAGATGGTGGTAAGAAGCCGCTCACAGCAGCTTTTACTGAGCACGTATTATGTGCCAGGCCCTGTGCCAAGTACTCTATACGCACTGGCTCATGTGATCTTCCACTATCCTATGAGACAGATCCAATGACTATTCGAAAGTTACAGATGGGAAATCAGAAGCTCTGATCATGTAAGTGATTTGCCTGAGATCCTGAGCAAGCTCGTAAGTGCAGAGTCAGTATCCCTAACTCAGCTTGGTATGTTGGCCGGACGCTGTGCCCTAAAATGCATGGCTACGTTGCTTCTATAGGTCTGCATCTCACACACGGGACATCCTCATGGACTTTGTGAATGGAGAGCCAGACAGCTCCTAGGTCTTCAGGAAATTTAAGTTTACGGCAAAATAATGGCTCAGCGGCTTGGCGTTGAGACCTTTGCCGGGGGAGTGCCAAATGTTCCGATCTGTGAAAAACATAATATGTGACGAATACTCTCAACATTCCCGTTACAAAGTCAAACACAGACCTGGTACCTCCCTGTCTCCAGTTTTTTTCAACTATTTCTTCCCTTGCTACCTTTCCTCTTCCCTCCATTTTCATTGCTGAGACATGAAAAATGATTCCTGGGTAAAAGTGATCAGTGCTAGTTAGAAGACAGGTTTCTGAGAAATCTAATAAATCACAGCTGTCTTCTCCTCCTCGGGCTTTCTCCATGAGGATGTTATCAAGGCTTTGTTCTTCCCACTTTCCCCACCCCCTTTCCTTCTCCTCCACCTCACTCTGCCTTTATATTGCTATTTTTCTAGTCTGGTAGGCACAGTGCTGAGCTAGAAAGACTCTGCCAAGACCCCTGGCAAAAGCCGGCCTCCAGGAATCCTGCCCACCGCCGCGGTGCACAGAAGACAGGGCCTCTGGGCAGACAGGCAGGAGTTTGGGGTCTGGCTCGAATGGTGAGCAGAACAGGTTTCCCTGGCATCTGAACTCTCATGCCTCCAGGGCCAGGATTACAATTGCTCGCTGGCACTTGCTGTTCTCCTGGGAAGAGAAGTGAGAGGGAGGAGGCAAAAAAAAAAAAAAACAAGCCAGCACACCACCCAGCGTCAGGCGAGCTCCACAGGGCACAGCCACGTGCCCGGAGCACACGGTCCTGCAGGCAGGCAGCCAGGGTTGCCCGGGCTCACACGGGTCGGGGGTGGGGCACGGGGGCTGAGCGAGCGGCTGTTTCCACACTGGCAGAACAGGAGCTGCTAACCTAGAAGCAACACTGCTGGGTTAACATCAGTGAAGTGATCTGTCCTAACTCATAAGGAAGAGAAAGGTCGGGCAGGCTGAACGGAATAAGTGCTGGGCGTGCTGGGAAGAAGGAAAAAACAAAACAAAACAAAACCCAGCGTGTCCTGTATTTGCAGAGGGAGAGGGACTGGATGAACAAATCCCTAGGTGGAGAACAGGGGTTTAGAATCCAGTCATTCCTTGCCCTGCCCCCAGGCTGGTGACATGTAACAGCTCCATGCACTGGGTCCTCAGGTGCCACACTCTGTGCCATCCACTGTCACGCATTTGCTTATTTAACCCTGCTGAAACCCCATGGGGGATGGACTATTCATGATCTCCATTCTACTGATGAGCAAACTGGAGCTTAAAGGGGTTAAGAAGTAGGCACAAAGGGACACACCAAGCCAATGGGGGCCCAGGATATAAAGCCAAGCCCACACGCCTCCCTACCAAGCTGTCTTATCACAGGTCAGGGACGACTATCCCGTGAATGGGACAGCAAGCCTGTCATCTACGGCTGGAGCAGATCATCTCTTATAAAAGATACCCAAAAAAGTCCACCTGCCTCCAGAACAAAGCTAATTCCATCCTCACCAAGACTGTGTGATCCTGAGGAATGAGAGGCAATTCCAAGATAAGTGAGGTGCCATGCACAGGGACTATGGATCTTGTGTTCCCAACCGGCAGACATCAGTCTGTTGGATAGGTAGATGGACTACCTGCCCTGATGGGAGCTTCAGATCACGATCCTGGGAAAAGCAAGACAATTGCTCTTGCCTCAGTAGGACCTCCCATAATCCCAGAATCACCGGCACAGAACTCCCCCGTCTATCATTACTCAGATCCCACGGCCAGAGTTTTCCTTCTATACTCAAACCCCGTCACCAAGCAAAGTCAGCAGAAACAGCACAAACTCCATATTGCAATAATATATAGTGGGTTTTTCCCACCCCCTTCTCCTCTTGTGTCAACTATTTAAGCCCTTCTCTTCCCACACACAGCCAGATGGAAGGGTGTCCACTTTACTCTGTAACCAGCCCTCATCATAACCCTATCTCTATGCCCAGAACTGGAAAAGAGAGCCTTCTTAATTCTCAGTGGGACATGGGCCTAACAGTGGTAAGATACCCCCAAGCTATTCAAAGAAAAACCACCAGAGGAAACGATTTCAAATCTGGCTTTACAAGCATGTGATTTAAAAATAACTCTGCCTTTGTCTGCTATAGATGACTTTCCCTAAAGGGATGGCTGTCCTTAAAGCAATCGCTCAATTCTCAGGGCACACACATTCATTTTTTCCTAGTATCCAGGCATACCTCCAGGAAAGCAATCCCACATACCACCTCTGATAGCATCTGCAAAGCATACATCCAAGTCATTAGATTGACTCCTGCTATCTCTGCTGGCCTGGGAACACCCAGGAGGCTGCACCTCACAGGACCAGGAAACCTCTGCAGGTACCTGCAAAATCTGAAACCCACCACTCTCCCCTTCAGGAAGATGTTAGCCCAGAAAGCTTGGTTGGCTGGGTGCAGTGGCTCACACCTGTGATCCTAGTACTCTGGGAGGCAGAGACAGGTAGATAGCTTGAGCACATAAGTTCAAGAACAGCCTGAGCAAAAGCGAGACCCTGCCTCTACTAAAAATAGAAAAACTGAGGCAAGAGGATCATTTGAGCCCAAGAGATGAAGGTTGCTGTGAGCTCTGATGCCATAGCACTCTACCCAGGGCAACAGCTTGAGACTCTGCCTCAAAAAACCCCAAAAAACAAGAAAGCAAGCTTGGTCACCACACCATAGCCGCATCAGGTCTCAATGGATTCCGGGATTATTATTCAAGGAAAATGCATTTCTTCAAATATCTGATTCATTTTTTCAACAGGTAAGTAGAGGACTAGGGATGGGGTGCACAGGATGGAATCAGGGACCAGGGAGTTAGTCATGATAAACCTATTAGATTCACAAGAATGCTCACCTCCTTGTTATTCCCAGAACTCCATTAGGTGAATTATAAATGTATAATTTGGGGAGGCTGAGGCAGGTGGATTGATTGAACTCACGAGTTCAAGACCAATCAGCCTGAGCAAGAGCGAGACTCCTTCTGTAAAAGATAGCTTGGTGTTGTGGCAGGTGCCTGAAGTCCTGGCTACGCTACTCATGAGGATGAAGCAAGAGGATAGCTTGAGCCCAGGAGTTTGACAGCTTGAGGTTGCTGTAAGTTGTGATGCCACAGCACTCTACCAAGGGGGACAAAGTGAGACTCTGTCTCAAAAAAAAAAAAAAAAGAAAAGAAAAGAAGAAACGTGTAACTTGTCAGTTTATGGATTCAGCTATGGAGTGTAACTCAAAAGATGCATGCTGAACACATAGCTGAAAACAAATATTTGGTAACTGTTCCACACCTATCTCACAATTATATCCTGATTAGCCTGATGCCTAAGTTTTACCAACTCAGAGTGTATAATTACACTCTTATTAATATTCTATTTCTTCTTGGCAACTTGATGTCTCCTGACCTTCTTCAGGTTTTGCCCTGACACACTGTAGGAGGTAAAAACATCCATTTATGTGTTGGGATCCTGAAGTCCATATTCTGCTGTCCAAGTTGAAGGTCTCACCCAAAGGTTCACAACTGAGAGTGACTTTATACTCAGGGGACATGAGGTAGTGACTGGAGACTTTTTTCCTACTTGTGGCAGCTAGGGGTGAGAGTGCTACTGGCTTCTAAGAGGCAGACGCAGAGATGCCTCCTACATACAAGGCAAGGACAGCATCCCACAACAAGACTTAGCCCAAACATTAGCCATGCCAAGGCTGAGAAATCCTGATGGAGACCAAAGTGACACAACTCCCCGAATGCTCAAGGCTACACCTGGGCTTTTCCCTTCTGAGGACATATTTTCTTCAAGATTAACTTGGTCCTTCTATCCTGGTCACTCCTGGGAGTCACACAGAATAATCAAGAACTCTCTCCCTTTCTAAGTTTGCTTGTGACATATATCCCTCAAGGTAGCATCCCCTAGAATTTTATTTTGCTTGATGATATTTAAAATCATTAACATTGTGTGAACAGTACAAGGAGCTGAGCTTGGTATTTGAAGAAGAGCTTTCACTTTTTTCTTTTCTGTGAAGACTATCATTGAGTTTTCAATTCAAAGAAGAGAGTTATTTTGAAGTGTGCTTTCCATTATCAGAAAGACATTTAAATAAAGAGCTTATTTCTAGACCTTCAATGTTCCCTTTGATCCCAGTACCTTTCTGTCACTGTCTAACAAAATGATTCCCACTGAAACTCAGGGGGTTTTGGCTATGGGTTCTAACTCCGATTGGGGCAACTCGAGTTTCTAAGAGTCATTGATCAACACTGATTCTGACGAGCTCTGACAAATGACTTTTAAAGAAGCCTCAAGATTCTAAAACCATGATTTTAGACTCTCATGAGGAAACAAGGTGTGGACACTCAATGGTTGGGGAAAAAATACAGTATTCCTAACACAGCACATACTCTACATTTGATAAGGGAACGAGAAATATTTTCCATTGATTTTAAGTATTAAGGTTAACGCACTCCAAATCTATAACTATGGGGCAAAATCTCCTGATGTTTCCCTTCAGAAGAAGAGTTATATGCTATATCTAAATATTTTCAGATGACTTAATATTTTAAGATCCCTTTCACAAGACAGGGATTGATATAAATAATAAAAGTTGATGCAGATACAACAATGATCACAACTGCTTCCATTCATACAATACCCACTGCTAGTCCTTTGACCCTTTATACATAATTCTAATTGTCTCGATCATTTACTAAAGTAGAAAGTGCACCCTTCTATACAAAAGGAAACTGAGGTTCCAAAAGGCCACACAGCTACCAAGTGGTCAGTCTCACTATGCAGAGGGAGCCCAGTGACAGAGGGACAATTGTGCCTTCTCCCTGGGGCTCTGCTCCCTTTTCCCCTGGCTGTTTTTCCACCTTGAAGAACTGTTTATTTTGCTGATTGTTCCTGTGAAGCAACTGAAAACAGAAGACAGGGCACCATACATTCTAAGGAGCAGAGCCTGGGTTCACATCAAAAGTGTTTTCCCAAGCGCCTGCAGCCTGCAAGGTGGCTGAGGGTTCCAATTTAATTCCATTCCAGCCAGTGGCCTTGAATTATAATTCAAAGTGATTTTGAAGAAAAGGCTGGCACAGAGAGATTCAAAAGGAAGAACGTGAACCCCAATGCTAATGTGTCAAGGTGGGGGTGGTCTCTTCCTTCTCAGCATCCTCTCCTTCCTTTTAAATCTCGCTCTGTGTCACAGAAATTTCTGCAAGAGCTGAGGACGCCAAGTTCATCTCTGGCACAAGTCTCCCATTGTCCTGCTTTCTGTCCTCCCCCACGGCTAAGGCCCTCAGCTCGGTGACCTTCCTGGCGATTTATCTGGCTGAATCTTTGTTCCTGGTTACCTGTGTGCATGAAACAGTCTTTCTTCCTGTTCATTTTGTACTACAGGGTGCTGAAGGCATGAATTCAGGGCTGCCTGAATCCGTGTTTCTATCTGGGCATTGAGCCGTGGGTTTTGAAGTACTGGTCATTTCAGGTGACGTTTCTGTGTGACATTTCAACATCATTTACAGCCGATCTTGCAGCCCAGCGGGCTTTGATGAAGGTGGATTAAGTGTGATGGACAGATGAAAATGAAAAAGAAAAAGTAAGAACAGTTCGGTTTACAGGAATAATGACAGGAGAGAAATGGGGTCTGATCCTGAAAAAAAGGCTAAGCCACATTTAATATGAGAACCTGTTTTTAGGTCCTGTTTCCCAGTTAATGACAAACACCCTCCCTCACATTTTTCCCCCCTTCAGGGCGGAGAAGAATGAATAGAAGCAAACCAAGCCTTACAGAGTCTACCCAGATCACTCAGCAAGATCCTATTATCTATGTGTTCAGCAAATAAGGAAAAGAGAGAGAAGAAGAGATGGTTCCTTAAGTTACTGGAATCACTAACTGCTGGTATTTCTTAAAACTGCAATCCATGGATCAGCTGCATCCGAATCCCATGAGAAAGGGGTCATAAATACATATTCCTGGACCCTCACCCCAAACCTGAAAAATCAGACTTTCTAGGGGTGGATACAGAGGATGTGTATTTAACTGATGCTCCCCATGCTCGCTCCTTGAAGTGGGAGAGGTTTTGCCATGAGCAGAGCAGAACGTTCCTTTCTTAGAATATTTGCTAAAACCTCCCCCAGTGTGAAAAGGCCCCTCCCATTCACTCTTCTCCCCTTCTTTAGGAAGAAGCTTCCCACGGCCTTTACCTGGTCTGATGGGGCTCTGCATACAGTTTGGAGACGGGATACCAGGGTGAATGGGTGCAGACGCCCGGCTGCTGAGGTCCATGACCGAGGGGGCCGCTGAGGAAGCCGGCTGCAGCCCAGGAGGGTGAGGGCTGTGGTCGTGCTGAGATGGGCTGGGGGGAATGCCATTTTCTGACAAAAACTCCTCCAGGTCCATGTATTCCAACTGGAAAGTATCTCCGTCATAGGGAAGGGTTTTGTCCCATAAGGTGGGCCCCAAGAATGCCGACTGGGGGACTGTCGGGCTGTTACTCTCATCATCCAGCTTCTTTTCCTTCTCTTTGTCTTTACTAAATGCTGCAGAAGAAAGGAAAATCAGACTTCAAACAAAAAGGAAGAAAGGAAGAAGAAAACGTATCAAGCTTTTACTCCTTTTCCTGGCCTGTTATTAAACCACGTTTCACCAAAGCTAGGGTCCTTCTCTGGCTGCTGTCCTTTGTGGATCTAGAGTTAAAAGTTCAGGCAGCACATGGATCTCTGCCCGTTTCTCAACATCATCCTATTTACTTTGGAAAGAAAGCACTAATCCTTGGGATAGGGCTATGGGCCGCTCTAGAATCAAAACAAGAGAACAGTCTCGGTGCATTTTTTGGGGCAATTAATAATTTAAATCTAAAGTGGGAAAGTAACACCTGTGATTACATACAACTCCTGTGATCGTTAAGAAGACAGCCAATAAGCAGGTTGGATTCATCTTCCAAGAACTCATCACAGGAATGATATAACATCATTCAGACTTACAAAGCCAGTGAGTTGGTTGTCTTAATTTTGGTAAAGCCAGAACTTTCCAACCCTTCTATTACATATTGAGCACCGACTGTATGCCTGGTTCTTTCCATATAGGATCTCAAAATTGTCACCAAAAATGTGGCAAAATGACCTCCATTGGCAGTATGGAGGCTCTGAGAGTTAGGAACTTGACCAATGCCTCCCGCTGGAAGAGAAGAAAACAAGCACTTTCTGAGTTCACGTGTGTCGGCTTCTAAAGCCACTGGGGCACACTGAATTTTTACAAAAGGAGTAAAAAGAAAAAAAAAACACATACAAAATGTTCTCTTCCTCGTTCTCAAACACTGGAATTCTATCCAATTTACAAAAAAACCCCGCACGTTTAGGAACGCTGTCAAGGCACAGGCACCAGAAAAGGTATTCCACATACCTATGCTGGAAGTATGCAGCTATTTTCTACCTGGAAATACTGCTCGCTGGATTAGATCTTTCCAGGTGCTCTGGATTTTGTCAATTCTAATAACGAGGTGAGTTGGGATCTGAGATTTAGAATCTGAGTTTCATCTTCGGAGAAACATCGCCATCAGGACAAGCCATCATAACTAACCCCATCTACAGTTTCTTCTGAGAATCTGACTTAGCACAAACACCTCCAGAAGCGAAAGCTCGCAGGCAGCCCCATCCTCCCCAGTGCCATTCCTCAAAGGAGAGAGAGTTCAGGGAGGGGCGCTAGGATGTGCAGACTGCAAACACCCCCAATACTTGGAACGCAACAGGTTGTTCCCCTCTAGGTAACATAGGAGTACTCCCCAACTATTTGCACCAAATAATCTTTCAAGACTTTACACTCTTAGCAGTGTGGTTCACATCCGCTACTGTGATACCGAAAGCATGAAACCCCATCAGCCCAAATGGCAAATCTGCGGCGGCCCCCTCTGGGTTCGCGGCTCAGTCTCTCTATCCCCTCCGCTCCCGGGGAGGCCAAGGTTGCCTTGGGAAGGTTTGGGACTTGCCAAGAAAAGGCTCCACTTGCCAGAGGAGGCTCCCGCGCGGTTACACGTGAGTCTGCTCCCGCTCCCCCCTCCCACCAGGGAAAGTGCACCGGGAAAAGTGTCATTTCGCCGAAGGCATGCACGGTTCCCGCGGAGAGACCACTCCCCCCCGCCGGCCCCAGCCCCCACCCCCTGTGTGAATTACCCTCTACCTGGAGAAAACGAGTCTGTGCTCGCACCTCCCGAGTTGCGAACTAACCAGTCACAGAAGCTATAACACAAGCCCGACACCCAGGCTAGAGCCCCCCTCACTCGACTGCCCCCTGCCCGCCATAGACCCAGGCCCCGGGGTTTCCCCCCAGCCAGCGAGGCTGCCCGGGCGCAGGCGGCTGCCCTCTGCGTGCGAGTGTGCCCCGCGCTGGGGAACAATCCCGACCTGTCAAGTTCCACCTCCCACCTGCTCCACGGAAGCGGGACCCGGGGAGGCTGGGCTGGGCCCCCGGCGCTATTTTAAATGTTGCTCGGGAGGGGTCCCTCCCTTTTTACAGAGGAGGAGGAGAAGGACGGGTGATGGGTGAGCTCCTCAATCTCATCAGAGCGGGACTGGTGCCGTGGGACAGAGAGGGAGAGGATGGATGGTCCAGCGGGCGTGCCCGGCCAAGGAGGGGCCCCCAGGAGCGTCGCCCCTTCCCAGAGCGGGGCCGCCGGGGGAAAGGAGCGGCGGCAGCCGCGGCAGCGCTCACCGTCTTCGTGGTGAAGGGGGAGCTTCAGCGGGTTCTCCAGCAGGGACCTGAGCACGCCGTAGGGAGGCGGGATAAAGGTGGGATTCAGGGGGAGCGGTCGGGACATTTTCTCCATCGCGATGTACTCAATGATTTGTCCTCAAAAAAGAAGAAGAAACCAAAAAAAGAAAACCGCCCCCCCAAAATGTTGCTGAGCTTTTCCTGCGTCCTTCGCCAAAAGTACAAAGTACTCGCTTTCAAAACGTTGGAAACAAGGGAAGAAAAAAATTACTTATAGTCTTATAAATACATCTGCAGAAAAACATGTATTTAAAAAATAAAAAAACTTTCGGGTTTCCAGCGCAGACGGTCCCAGGAGAGCGCGCCAATTGCCCACGGGCTCCCCGGAGACGCACAGGATGCTCTCACCTGCCTCGAACCCCTCGTCTTGCAAAATGTTCAAAATTGCAAAAAAAAAAAAAGAAAGAAAGAAAGGAAATAAACGTCGATGGCTGCAGAAGGGCAGAAGGCACCGCGCCGACCCCCGGTGCCTAGTGCCAGCACCCGAGGCGGCGCGCCGTCCCGCCCCACCCCCCTCCCCGCGCCGGCGGCCGCTGCTCCCCCGCGCTCCGCGGCCCCGCAGCGCCCGGCTCAGCGCATCCGGCGGCCCATGTGCCGCTGCCCTGACAAGAGTGACGTCAGGGCCCGCACCGCGCGCCCATAGGCGTGCGGGGGCGGGGCCACGGGTGGCACCGCCCACCTGGCCCGCCCGCCTCACCGCCCCTCCACCCCGCCGCCGCCTGTTTAGCATCACCGCGCGCACGGATTTTCTGGGACCTTGCTGTGCGCGAGAGCTGCGAGGGGAGCAGGTGCCGGATTCCCTGTGCCATGGGCCTGGGCTCAGAATCTATTTTGTGTCAAGGTGGAAAGAGGAATGAGGAATTAATATCCATACTTTTCAACCTGAGAATAACCTGGGGAATTAAAAAACAATCGCGATGCCCAGGCCGCATCCCGGGTCAATTAAATCAGCACCTCTGGAGTCTTATCCCAGAATTAGCATTAACGGTTTCTAAAGCTCCCTGGGTGGTTTCAAAGAGCATCCAAGTTTGAGATGACGGGTGTAGCCTGAATTGAAGGGAAAACTTTTCTAAATATTATCTTGGTCCCAGCCAAGCATAAAGCCTTCTTCCTTGTCCTGCTCCCACAACCACCCCCAAATGACTGCTCCCTAGGAGTGGAGCGAAGCGAGCAGCGGGCGACGGAGCTGCTGTGGACTGTTTCCCACCGTGGCAGAGGGTGTGGACATTTGCCTGAAAGGGAGAGAAAGAGGCAGGAGAGAGACACACAGCTGAATGGAATTTTAGGAATATTTACTCCTAATGAGTTCAGGTGACTGTGCTTGGGTCAATTTACAAGGTCTGCACAGTAATTAAAATAATTGTTTAAAGTATTCCCTAAAGAGTTTCTGCATTCATTGCTGTCTCGGCTGCTGCAGCGCCTCCCTCGGCCAGTTTGACCCCGCGGCGCTCCTGATCTCCCAAGACCTGCGTGAGCCCCCAGGTGCAGGGCGCCTTTCCCACTTGGCGTGGTGGGGGCGCTGCATCCAGCCGCAGAGAGCTCCGGGCCTTCGGGCCGGTTCTTCCCCTCTCCCCTCCCCTCGACCCTCTTCCAAGACTAGGGTGGTTACATCTGGGAGTCTGCAAGAATGGGCACTAATTAAAACCTTATATCGGTGAGATATAAAAGCTTTCGTGACTCTACGCTGAGTCCCTGGGGTGGGATGTGGTGGAGTCTTAGTGAGATTGACTTCGCTGAAGCACCCCAGGAGCTCCGAGTGTGAGAGGAGGTGCCCGAAAACCAGGAGATCCGGAGAGCTGCTAAGGGGCACAGAATACCGTGGTAGGGGGGACCCTGGCAGGCGCCCTCCTTGTTTCCTCCCTGAGCTCCAAAAGACATCCGATCTAGCGATCTCTGCATTCCTCCTCGCTCTAAAATTACGACGAAAGGGTAAGGCAACATTCGAAGTGAGATGATGTTGCAATGTTTTAGATTTCAGCCAAGTTCTAAAAAACATCAGATTTTTAGTTAATGCCATGTGAATTATTTGAGCACCACTGTATGCCAGCGACTATTCTGGGACTGGTGAAAAAAGATGAATAAGACATAATTCTAACCTTCAAGAACTCATAGTTTAGTGTCTGACATTTAAACCAACATTATAATACAGTCTTAGAAGAGCAGAGATGGAGAGAAGAAGGTGACATGGGCACTTGAGGGATCCAGAGAAGTTATCCAAGCTGGGCTTGGAGCTAATGGTCTTTCATGAGCTGTTCAAATCCCAGAATTCTATTACACTGTTTTTCATAAGAGAAGGGGTCCCCATCTCCACCATCCTCTCGGAAGGGGGAGGCTACCTGCTGGAATTCACTTCCCCACATCTGGTAGCCTTCAAACAGAGGGCTGAGAGGATCCTCTCTGTCTGGTTAGAAATAGATTACAAATTCCAGGTGCACAAAATGGCGCATAACTCAGGCTTTCTATAGCAGTCCACTAACATTACTCAGCAACCCGGAATGCTCCCCGAGCTCGTGGTTCTCCACTTTTCTCCATGTTTCCAGACATGAAACTCTTATCAGTTCAAGTAATCTGGTTTCCCAGAGTAATCTTCCTACAACAGGAGACTAACACCGTGGCTGGGAAATTGCATTCCTCATTACAAATGAATAACTGGCATCCTGATTTGATAAACCAATGTCCAACCCCTGCGGGCCTAAAGCAACACTGGACCTGGACCAGGTTGAGGTCTAGCTTATTAGACCATGGTGACTCCCTCACCCTTCTCTCCAGCTCAGCCTTTTCAAACTTCAAATATATTTGGTGGAGTCTAAACATTAGAATCCTAAAGCATTGACCAGCCCACTCTCTTCCTCTCCCTCTTCTCCTTCCCTTCCCTCCCTCCTCTCCCGAAGCAACCATGAATGGCTGGCCATGTGAGAGGGAGAAAGGAGATGGAAGATAATGAAGGGTATATTGGTTGGGTGGTAAGACTCTCTGTTTCACAGGATAATTCTCAAATGGACATATCTCTGCACTTGAGCAGGAACTCTAACCTGCATCTACACCCAGAAATAACAGCCCCTCACAAATGCTTGTCCTTTTACAAAGACCTTCCACAAGTGCCATATCACTTAGTTCTAAGAATTCCATTAGGAAAGCAGCAATTCTTGTTGTCTATTGCCCCATAACAAATCCCTCCAAGAGCTAGTGACTTAAAATGGCCATTTTATTATTTCTTATCATTCTGCCCGCTGGGCTAAGCTCAGCTGGGGTGCTGGGTGCCGGGATGGCTGACCTCCCTTTCTCTCCATATAATGTCAAAGCCCTCCTTACACAATGGATTAGTTCTACATGTTCTACAGGGTTACATAAGTAAAATCATATGTTCTTGTGTGTAGCTTCTTTTATTCTCCACAATAATTTTGACATTCACCTCTACTGCATCTCATTCATTTATTTTTATGAGTGAGTAGTATTCCACTTTATGAATATACAAATGTTTATCTGCACTTCTATTGGTGGATGTTTGTTCCCAGTTTTTAGTTACAATGAATAAAATTTCTTGAACATCCTGAGTCCTTTTGTGAACATATGTTTTCACTTCTCTTGAAAAGACAGTAGTAGAATTGCTGTATCATAGAATAGATGTGTTTTTTACTTGGTAAGAAACTGTTACATGGTTTTCTGAAGTAGCTGAATTATCTTACATTTCTAGTGGCTGCATATAGGAGTTCTGCTTGTTCTGGCTCCTCACCACCATTTAAAACTTTTAGCCATTCCAGTGGAGAGCTAGCAACATCTCATTGTACTTTTAATTTGCATTTTCCCAATGACAAGTAATAATAAGTACTTTTTATGCGACTGCTAATCATTCATATATCTTCCTGTTCAAGTCCTTTTCTTATTTTTAAATTAGGTTGTTTGTCTTTTTACTATTGAATTTTAGACGTTCTTTATATATTATGGATACATGTTCTTCACTAGAGTTATGTATCATGAATACCTTCTTCCAATCTGTGACTTGCCTATTAGTTCTCTAAACGGTATCTTTCCAAGAGCAGAAGAACTTCCAAGATGAAGTTCATTTTACCACTGTGTTTTGCATGATTATTGTTTGCTGTGAACTAGGAACATAAAACTTTTATAGTTTAAGCTCTTCCATTCAGGTCTGTGATCCTTTTCAAAGCCATTTTTACATGTACCGTGCCATAGGGGATGAGTTTCTTTTTTCTTTTAAATTTTCTTTTCTTATGGAAGATATTAAATTGTTCTAGGAACAATGGCTAAAATGACTATCATTCCCCTTGAATTTTTTGATACATTTGTTAAAAAATAGGGCTGTGTTTCTGGGTGACCAAAATTTTGGACTCCAAGGGAAAATGGGTCTTGTATCTCTCAGGAGAGAATAATGCTATTTCTCAGTTTCTGAGGATTTGATTCACATCAAGCCACAGAACAAAGTTGATCAAAATTTTTGGCTAAAGTGAATTCTTCGCATTCAATGCTCCATTTGGTTGGTTGGCAAGACACAATTGTCCACATTAACTTAGATAAGACCCTGATAGCAGAGGCAGCATCCAATTGGCTTTTTCTGTATGTGAGCAAATTATCAAGCTTACTGGATGCTTTTGGTTACAGGTAGTAATGTTGCAGTGCTCCTGTCTTTACCTGCATGTGCTTAAAAAAATAAAGCTAAACCTGGGTGGCTCCTGTGGCTCGAAGGAGTAAGGTGCCATATGCTGGAGGTGGCAGGTTCAAACCCAGCCCTGGCCAAAAAAACTGCCAAAAAAAAAAAAGTAATAATAAAGAAAATAAATAAAGCTAAACCTTTTTGGTTGGAAAAATCCAAACAAATAAATACTAAGTTAAGAGCATTTGACAAGTCACTGGGAAACCCTTCAACTGGCCCGTCAAGGGGGAAGGGATAACACTGGCTCTGGAGGTTTGGAACTGTCCTAAAAATAGGAATAATCATGGAAGAAATGTTTCTCAGAATCAGCTTCTTAGAACATGCCAGCACAGCCCCCCTCTGCTCTGAGGTTCTGGAAATTAGCCTTTTGCCCAGCCAGTAGTTGCCACCTGTCCTGTCGTTTCAGGAGTTTCAATGGTGAGGTTTCTGCAGATGTGAGGCAGCCATCTTGGCAAGGGCCTGCAGGTCTGGAGAGATCTTTGCAGTGTAAACAGTGTCTCTGTTTCAGATGCCCAGTGGGTGTGAAACCTTGCTGAGCACACAATGCCTGCCACTGTACCCTCCTCGGGGCTGGGATCCCGGGGTGGATGGAGGTGAGCACTGTGGTTAGGAAGGGCTTTGTACTCCAGTGAGCCAAACCTCTCGATGAACCTGTTTATCTTGTTGCCAGAAAGGGCACTTTATCCAGGGAATTAATTCAGAAGGAGAGACATCAGGGGGAAGTTCAGCTAGATACGCTACTCCAGACCTGTTCTTTCTCTTCTTCCCGAAACCTCTAACTTAACTCAGTTAAACCCCAGAAAAGGGAAACATATTCAGTGAACATAACTACCGGAGACCCTTGAATCTCTTCACTTGGTGTAGGGACTATCCAAACAGCAAACAATAAAGCATTTGTGGGGCCTGTTACACTCTCCTCTGGGGGAAGACTGATGTGAAGGAGCATCAGTAGGCCTCTCTACCCCTTCCCCAAGCTCTGAATTGCTCTGGGAAATCTAAGCAGGAAAGACTTAGACAGATATGTAGGTATACGATGTCCTAGATTGGGCGTGTGTGTGTGTGTGTGTGTGTTTAAAATCAGAGAATGGTAGAATTTCTATACGTGTAATAGGAAGGAAGATGAAAAAAATGTGTAGAAGATAAAGAAAGTAAGTATGTGGCAAAAGGAGAGGGTAAAAAAATACGTGCAGTGTGTTACAGTAGAATGAACACAGGGTTTGGTACCTGCTATTGTTACAGTTACTACTATAAATACAACAACATGAACGGGGAAGAAGGCATATTTAGTGTGGGCTTCACTGAGTCTGGCACAGCCTTAAACCTTTTTTCACACATTATCTCCTTTATTTCTTGCAATAACAGTATAGGGTAGGTGCGATTATCCCCATTTTACAGATCAGGACAGTGAGACCCAGAGAAATTAGTGACTTGCCATGATCCTATGGCCAGCTACTACATGGAGAGGCTATGAGTTGAAAACAGCTCTGCTGGGCTCAGATGCTTGTGGTCTTAGCCTCCACCCGGTAAATGAATAAGGAACATCCATTCAGTGAGCTCCCTGGGTTTCCAACCTGCTCCAATTCTGCCTCTGTCCGGCCTGTGACCTTGGATAACCTCTCTGATCTCTGTTTTCCTTGTGGGAAGTATAAACTAATGCCTGTGCCTCCCAGCTCCCAGCCTCGCCAGGAGGATTGAATGAGATAACTCCTGTAGAGAGGTTTGGTAAATTCTGAAAGGCGATAGAATTGTGAGGGCCTGTTACTTGGGGGGTTTTCTGGTTTCTCTGTTCTTTTGCAGAAATGCTCCCACTTATGAATCTGCAGAACTGTTTATTTAGCTCATGATCGTAGAGGCTACTTTCCATCCAAACACACACGTCCTTTTTTGTTTTCTTCATTTGTTCCCTCCACTGGGGGCAGCCACCTTCTATTGCTCCTCATCTCCAAAAGAAACACAAGTTCGAGTTAATAAAAAGTTAGACGAAGCAGATTCCAAATAGCCATTCAGCCAAAGAAAGGAAGGAACGGCTATCTTCTATATCTTCCTAAGGGGCGAAGGAGTAGAAGTTTGGGGGATAACACTTAAAAATTATTTCCAGTGTACTTCATGCAGTTGAGGGTAGAGATGGTTGAACTATGAGGCAGGAAATCACCAGGACTCAGAATCTCGTCTCTAATTTGTTGAGGATCCAGTGTTGATGAGGCTTGGCAAAACTGACGTCAACCACATTCTAAAATAAAATTTCCAAAAAACATAATATGATTTCCATGCTGCATGTGAGGTTCTTTTAGGGGCATGAAAAAGGTAAGACCAGATATCTTCAGGTAATCAGAGTTTATCATTCAGCTTCCTTTCCATGCAGGAAACTGTGATCAGTGCACACATGCTTTCAGGGACCACCTATGTCCATCATCAGTGCGTCCTGCAGACCTGGGGAGAACCGGAATAGTGACCTGTCCTCATGCAGGGATTCAAGACCAGCGTCCCGCCATTTATTGTGTCTTAATCCCCAAACAAAATATGTGGTTCCTGGACGTTGTCCCCAGTCCCTGGGAAGTTCCTGCACTGGTAGAGATTCACGTGAGCCATCTTATAAGTGATTGGCCAACCTTATGCCAATAAATGGGTGCCTTTGTGGAGACCGTGGTAATCAGTGCAATTACTAGAAGCCAAGGCAGCTGGTTTGACTACTGGCACATACCACACGCAACCAGATTAGCCTGGCACAGCTTTCCTTCAGAAAGGAGCTCTTTCTAAGGAGCATGCCAGGTATGTTGAACTTCAAGCAATACTTAAAAGTTTATGTCAGCTGGACAGTGTGTTCCCTGCCCTGCAGGGATACTCTCCATGGGAGCTTTCCTGCTGAGCATGGACTCAGACCAAGGGAAGTGAGTTGTATGACCTTAATGACATCAGGCAGTGCCAGCCGGGTGCACCTAGCCTTGCTGAGTACTTCTTTCCAGTTGAGTAAATGTGTGGAAGTGAATGTTTCCCCATCACAGGGACTGGGAGGCAGGGTGAGAGAAGCAGGAGGAAGCAGCCCCAAGGGTCTTGCTTGGCCGGGGGGTGGTTAGATTTTACACATCGACAGATCCGTTCTAGGGTCACTGTCTTCTTCCTCATTATGTCTCGAAGGCATCACATCTGCTGGTCTTTGCACAGTGCTGGAGGCAGCATTCCCGACTCTTTGGACTCCACTTTTACTCGGTTCCAAGCACACCATTCTCCATCTGTTAATGCATTTTGGTTGTCAGGCAGGGAACATTAAGATTGATGAGCTTTCTTTCAGCACGTCTGCTTTTCTGAGATGACATTCTAGCCCTCTTCAATGTACGTGGCACTGATGGAAGGCTTCTCAGGGCCGGGCGCTGTGCTGGGCACTGAGGATCAGAGCTAAGAGGCGAAGGGCGGGCACAAAGCCCTTGCAGTCAGGAGGAGAGGAAGCAGCTTCACCAAATACCTCTCTGTGTGTGTGTTACGTGTAGTTGACAGATAAGGGAAAAGGAAATGTGAATGAGGAAGGGATCAACTCTGTCTGGAGGGCCTCAAGGAAGGTTTTGCAGGTAGAATAGGAGTAGAACAAGGAAAGGTCGTGGGGGGTGCAGAGAACGAGAGAGGAATGCAGCACAAAGTATCCAGGCTGGAATAAAACAGTCGCAACTGCAAAGTTTACTAAGAGAAGAATAACAGTGATAGTTGTAACAGTAACAACCACCATTGCAGGCCCAGGCACTGCCCTGAATTCCTTGCATACATCATGGCTGTGGCTCTTTAAGACAACCCTATGAAACAGGTACAGCTATTTCTGACTAATAAACACTCTTGGTGTGGCATAAATCAAAGTCACAGTGGCTCAGACCAATGGCAGAGTCCTTCCAGACACTTCCTTCTCCATGTCACTCTCACTCTTTCTCTGTAAACTCGTCTCCACCACCCATCAGAGTACGCGACTTCCAGCAGCTCTGGAGTTTCACACATTTGGTTTTCCTCCACCAAGGAGGGACTAATTTTCTTTCTCAGTTTCAGTTTTAAAAATCCCAGAGAAGGTCTTACATGGGTCCCACTGAAGTCAACTGCCCGTTCTTGGGTTCATTAGCAGTAGCCTGGGGCTGATAAGACCGTGATCACTCCAGTTGGGACCAATGGTTGGAGGAGAAGGAGGAGCAATTTCTAAGAGGAGAAACCTAGGTAGACAAAAGCACAGGTGCCTCCTGCATTTTTCATTTTATAGATGAGGACACGGGGGAGCTTTGAGAGGTTGAGTAACATGTTGAGGTCACTTAGCTGGAAAGTAGCAGAAACTGAAGTTCAATCTAAGTCTGTCTTGGTGGTTCTCAAACCGGAGCTTTGGAACAAGACCATTAGAGCTCAAATCCAGGCTCCACCAGGATGACTTTGAGCAAGCCACTTCACTTCTTCCTTGGTGCTTCTGTCTCCTCCAACTGTACAATGAGAATAGTAATTGTATCAACCTCGTGGGGTTGAGAACAAAATGCATTAATCCATAGAAAGAACTTGGACTAGTGCCCGGAGGAAAGGATGAGCTCGAGAAATGTGAGTTGTCACGCTCCCAGATGTGGTCCTAGCTGTCATTTCTTCACCTGCTGAATGCCCATCTCAACCTTCCATGCTCGGCTCAGCTGCCACCCCTTGGTGAAGCCTTTCTGAAGTCCCCTCCCCCCAAAAGTTAGTCCCCTTTTATGCTCCTGATATTTGCCTTCACATCTGTCTTCCCTGCTGCTCCTCCAGGGTGTGGGTCTTTTGTCCTGATGCTCATCACTCCATGAAACAGGATACCCGCTACAGACAAGGCGTTCAGTAATTGTTTGAAGACAATAAACAAGTAGATTTCATCGTGGGCAGCACCAACATTGTGACCCGTCTAAAGGGACAGATCACTGTGCCTAAGCATTGTTTTGTTCTAATTCTCGCCTTTCACCTGAGTTCAGGGACGCGGTCCTTCCTCCTTTGTTCATCAGCTTTTATCCGTTGGTCATTTTTGTTATCAACACTTCCCAGACTCTCCATTACCTCCCCAGCTTGGGTTTCCGTTTACCTGCTGAGCCTTAACCCTGACCATTCCACCCTCCTATTCATTTGTGCACACACTGAGTCAGAATGGTCCCCTATCCAAGGGGGCCCGTCTGTCATGGTTTTAGGCTCAGGGTTCCAGTCGCCTCCAGTCAGTGTTTAATTATAGGTCTCCAGTAATGAGGGATCTGGAAATTTCACACGGTTGCCTAATCATCCTGGGTTTTTGGTTAAGAAGGTAGCAAGCTGTCTTTGAGAATTCCTTTTTTATTTATTCATAAAAAATAAAAATCTTTCCATACTGGGCCCTTAGTACTCAAAGGCAAAAGACACACTCAGCTGTTCTTTATCAATAGCCGTCAAA
>CAUYQV010151094.1:0-33912 GCA_963574575.1 Galagoides demidoff | reverse complement strand
TCCAGGCAGGAGGAGACACGGCCTGACAGGCTGGACCCCTGTTTACATTTGTTGGTTTGTTTCAAGACAGGTTCTGTTACCCAAGTTGGTCTTGATCCTCTTACGTACCTGGGATTATAGGTATGCACTATTGCACTCAGCCATAATTACATTTTAAAGTAAATATAATTGTATATAAAGTAATAGTACATTATAAGATCAGTATTATGTTGTTGTCTCCAAAGCTCTACTATGAGTTCTACATGGCCAGAGATTCCTATTTATTTATTTCTATATCCTTAACACCAAGCATAATTCTTGGTACACAGAAGGTCCTTAGTTAATATATATGAATGAATGGATGAGTACCAAAGTATTTTAAGAATTTATAAAAAAAGAAAATTCACTGTGTTACAGAGTGATCAGGAGTTACTACATTAAATCTATGTGAAATATGTGTAAACAAAATTTTCATACACAACATGTTTTATTCACATGCTTATAAAGTTGGGACTACTCACACTTCAACCCTTTTTAACTTCAGATTTTCTTAAAAGAGGAAACACATTCACTACTACACCTTTTCATTAATATGCCGTAAGTCAGTAGCTGGAAGGGGCTTAGGTTCAGGATCCATTAAATTCTTGGGATTAGAGAAGTAAGAAGATAGCTTTCGAACTGAATCCTCGTCTCATATTTATTAATATTAATTTATAACAATCATGTTCTTAGTGTTTCAACAAATGAAGCTGTTTTAATTCTGCAATTTAGCTTTTTTACTTATTAAGCAGTATTTTTCTACTTCATTCAAACATAGAAATATATTACCCTAAGATAAAACATGCCCAACATCTAATCCAAAGATTCCTACATACCATGTAGGTAGGATTACTAGAGTTAGAAAAAGTAAAATAAACAAACCTACAGGATATTCAATTAAACTTGAATTTCAAGTAGATAATGAAAAATTTTTTAGTATCTGGGTCATATTTATATTACAAAACTAGTTATTTATCTGATATTCAAATCTAAATAGGTGTCTTTTATTTTTATCTGGCAACTCCTCACATCCAAGAAGAAAACTAGTGATGAAGATATGCTGGGAGGGTCCTAGATGACCTAGGCCCCTTGTAAAGGCCAGCTTTCCTACATCCCAGAAGAAAGTCAGGGCCTCAACCATCCCCAAGGTTCTGTAGCATTAAAAAGGCTTGTCCTTACCCATGTCCTGTGGCATTAGAATTTCCAATAGGAAACACAGTTTTACAAAGGCACAATCCAAGATCATGTCTCAGAATAGTTTTTAATAAAGATGATGTTCTCTACAGAACTAGCTGCAAGATTTTGTCCTACTACTGTCTTAAAACATCTTTTTAATAATCACTGTTCTCTTCCCAACAATGTTGGTATATTAATGTAATACAAAATGTAAGTTCATGGCCCTTCTTATAACCCAGGGGCTATTGTGAGATTTTACACGCATTATTACTACGAATCCTCATAATGCCCTACAAAACGTATGCCATTATCTGTACTGTACAAATAAGGAAACTGAGGCTTAGATAAATTTATAATTTACCTAAGACCTCATTATGATTGAAATTCAAACCCAGCTCCCTTGCACTTCAAAACTACAGGGTATCCCAAAAGTCACTCATAAAGTCACCATACATAGGAAAAATTGGAAAATGTAGCTTAAAAATTCTCTTCCAAAATGTAAGAAGTTTATAAAACCAAACTTTCACCACTCCCCACAATTCTTTCAGTCTATACGAAACTGTCTACATAGCACATTATTTTTCTAAGAAGTGAGCACATTTTTATCAGAGGCCATAGAATTTTTAACTATAAACACTGTAAAGTGAGACACTCTTATAATTGTTTCTGTTTGAAAAAAATGGAATAAACCCAAGTTTAAGATGGTAGCAAGGTGCTAATTCCCACAGGGGTCCAATCAGATTGGGAAAAATATTATAGGAATTTTATAGAACAACGGCTCTTAATCCTGAAGGTACATTGGAATCACCTACCAAGCTCTCAAAACTACCTATGCTTAGGTCTCCCCTCTGGATATTCTTATACAATCAGCCTGAGGTGAGGCCAGAGCAGTTGAGATTTTTAAATCTCTTCAAGTCATTCTAATATATAGCCAAGATTAAGAACCACTCCTACACAGGGGGAACTCAGGTATTGGAAGGGAAGTTAGAAAGGATGACATTCAGGACACCTCCGACTCTGAGAGTCTAAGTTGGATTTTCCATGTGACCCTTACTATAACCTTGTACCAGAACAGATCTGAAGTTTCTTTGGAGGTGCAAATTAGGAATACATCGTTGCATTCTTGTTTTTCCTAGCTGTAGCTTCAAAGTACAAAGAAGATGCAGCCATTATTAATGCTTCAGGTTCTGCTTGTCTACTGAAGAGACATTAATATTGAACAATTCAATCAAGTCAATTATCGATTACCTACAACTGGCAAAACACCCCATAGGTACTGAACCCTCAATAATGAGATAGCCAGAGCCTTGGATCTTAGTGGAATTTACAATTTGATAGACATAAATGGTTGTAATATACAAGGGAAGCGTGTTGCAGGTCTAAGTACACCACAGTTCATGTCAGAGATGATTCCAGTTATCAAGAAGGAGATGTGCAGCCAAAAGTTGTTTTTTTTTTTAATCAGTGCAAAAGTCCAGGTCTTACGCATGTTTTTATGAAGGAGAATAAACACAGAACTAAAACTGAAAAGTTGTAGGTCAGATTTTATACACACACAGAGGATGCCCAAAAAATGTATTCAGATTTTTAAAAAGGAAGAAACTACATTAAAATTGTAATACTCAAGTCACATTTGACTTCTGCAGTTACAAAAGATGCAAGATACGGTGGTGCCTGTGGCTCAAAGGAGTAGAGCGCTTGCTAGTGAATTATGCTGATTCTGAAGGATAAAAAATATTTCCGATACGAGAAGACATTAATCAGTAACCCCCAATGGCAAAGTTCTATTGGAGGTAACTAAATTTCTGTGTATTTGTTTAAACTACACAAAACAGTTGTAAAAGACAGAGCAATGTAAGGAAACGAGAGTTAAAGGTAGAATTTGGTTAAGTGACCCATAATATCCGGCCAGTCATTTCAGCTGGCTCTTCCCAAATGGAAACTGGACACACACAGAGCAATAGGAAAGGTCGCTCACGCTGGTGAAACGCAATCCCCCTGCTGCCACAAATCACATCTACGTCCGTGTTGTCTTAGTTAACTTTCCCACTAGATGCAGGATTCATCCAGGGGCAGGTGCTCAGCTGGAACCAGGACTAAGTTTTGGTGTTCTTGTCCCTAATTTTAACTTAGCGTACAAATCACAGCAGTGATCAAGTCAAAGCCAGCGTACAGTGTGACACAAATAATAAAATGTTTTAGCTGAAGATAAAGCCTTTGGAGCATACTAATGACTGGAAATTCAACTGCTTGATACAACTTGTAATTATTAAATGATAATGAGGTAGAAGGCCAGGCAAGACGTTATAAATAATAATAGTAATAAAAATAATTTTATCATATAAAACCCACCTTCTAAGTGAAGGATCATAAATACTCAAAGTTCAGAAAATAAAACTGCTTATGTGGAAAGCTACATTCTGAAGGATAAATGTGAGTTTCTATTTTTGGACTATGTCTTCCAAACTGCAGTAATGTTAAGACATTCACCCCCGGGGCAGCGCCTGTAGCTAAGTGGGTAGGGCACCAGCCACATACACCCAGGCTGTCGGGTTCGAACCTGGCCCCGGCTAGCTAAAACAACAATGACAACTGCAATTTAAAAAAATAGCCAGGTGGTGTGGTAGGCATCTGTAGTCCCAGCTATAAGACAAGAGAACCACTTACGCCCAAGAGTTAGAGGTTGCTATGAGCTGTGATGCCATAGCGCTCTACCCAGGGTGACATAGTGAGACTCGTCTCAAAAAAAAAAAAAAAGAAAAAAGAAAGACTTTAACCCAGTTTCTTTCCATCCAAACTAACCAATTCCTAGTTTCAAGAAAGCCCAACTTCAAATCAGTAAACAAAATGTCAATGAAAGCCATTTGCCTCGGGGGTTTTTTCCACCTTACACCATAAAAAGATCAATAACATTAAAAACTATATACATGAAAACAAAAATCATAACCAAAGAACAGGGTGTACTACTAATGTATCTTTTCTTTAAATGTATCTTCTTTCTTGGGTTCATCATTTTAAGGAATAAATCCAAAAAAAATGCCTGTCTGGGCTTATAATTTCATTAACTATTAGAGTCTGAAGAGACCTTGTTTTGTGCTCTTTTCTCCTCCTCTCTCTCTCTCTCTCTCTCTCTGGTGTCCTCATGCGTTCCCAGGTTTTCAATCGTCAGCCACACACTGATGGTGCTACCCTGGGTTTATTCAGCGTGGGCCTCTCTTCTGAGTAATAGAAACAGCCTGGTCTACAACTCCCTTAAAGATATTACTCCTCACCCACAGCCACTCCTGGAAAAAATCCTCACAGCTACCAGTACATAATTCCATATAATTCTAAATAAATAAATAAAGTAAATATTCAAGGAAATATGAAGTAAATTTAAGTGAAACTTCACTGCTCCTGGTATATTACATATTCAACAGGAAGTCAATTTTTTAATCAGTTGATTGACATTTTGAATCAGATCATTTTCACTTGCAAGTTCTCTATTTTCTGAGCACATTGGAATTGTGTGCTTTCCAAAGACAGAGAGAAATCTCTTACTCACTGTAACTATCAAGCAATCAGTGCCCATCTCAAGCCCTGTGGGGCCACCTGTTGGAAAGGTGAGCCCCACTCACCTGAAGACTAGAGTGAGAAGCGAATTCCTGGGGTCCAATCTCTCTGCCACGCAAGACGGATGCTCACTTACAGAGCACAGCATTTCCTACAAGGCGCTTGAAAGAAGCAAATAAGCTAGACTTCAAATATCTAGGTTGCCCCTCCCGACCCCCAAGTAGAATAAATGAACAGAGACCAGAGGAATAAAGTAAGAATAAAGGAAAGAGGTGAACTTTTCATGAATAAGACATATTTTAAAAAGGCAGAACATGCTATTTATAATGTTCAGGTACGAGCAGAATCAAGAATAGCAAAACTGACTGAAATACTTTGTAAAGTGGAGTGTTGAGAAGAAATAAAAGACCAACAGCAAAACAAAGAATTCAAAGCAGCAAACGAGATTTCCTCAAATCCAAGAAAACAAAGTCATACTTAGCAGAAGTATGTGCTTCACTCATTTATAACTCAGGTAAAAAGCATCAGAGAATAAGAATGACCAGTAAAATTTACCTCAAAGTTTTGGAGATAATTATTGTTGGGTGTAAGCAATTAAGGTAGACAATAATTAAAATGAAGTGAAGGACACATCATAAATACCTAGAAATATTTTCAAATATTCGTTTGGTACACGTGACTCACACTCTACAATACAGGCAGGGAAAACAGATGTTCTGATATTCTGGCACAGATATTGGAAAACATTCTTTTAAAGCTCAAGAATAATATAAGGACTTCAAAACTATCTGCAGCCAGTCCCAATTCAGGCAAAATACATAATGTTCTAGGCTCCTTTGGGTTCTAAAGGCTTACAAGTAATTAGCTGATTGGGCCTACAAAGCAAAAAAGGAAATTAGTAGACACCAAGGCTTCCTCTAAATATGTCTACCTTCGACCTTTATTTGGATACAGTTTTAAAAAGCACAAGGATTTTCAGACCAGTGAAAATATTCTACATAATCCTGTAATGGTAGATACATTATACATTTGTCCAGAGCCATAGAATGTGTAACACCAAGAGTGAACCCTCATATAAACTATGGACTGTGGGTGATGATAATGTATAAGTATCAGTTCACCTGCTGTAACGATTGTGCCTCTCTGCTGTGGGACATTGATAATGGGGGAGGCAGTGCATGTGGGGCAAGGCATGTGGGAAATCTCTGTACCCTCTTCTCAATTTCACTGTGAAGCTAAAACTACTCCAAAACAATGAAATCCCCTCCCTTCTCCTGGCCTCCCGTCTCCTCTCCCCTCAAATAAGTAAGCAAAGAGACGGTTTGTTAATCAGTTAGATGTAAGCATCCCACATTGTCTATCAAATCAGCACATTGTACCCCACCCGTAAATGCATTAATGTACACAGTTATGATTTAATAAAGAATAAAAAAACAATAAAATCTTTAAAAATAAAAAAATGTATTTATGAACCCTATAGCAATAGCTATAGGTAAAACTTTTAAAATACTAAATTAATTTAAAATATTCATTTTAGCACCGATCACTTACCAAAGAATGTAGGAAAGAAGTATTATTTCTGATGAGGATATGAGTAAGAAAGAATGAATATGCCAACATCCATGCATAGATGTTGCATTAAGTTTATTAAATACATATCCTCGTACTAACTACAAATAGATGAAGGAAGTATTCTCCCTCTATTACCAAAAATAAAGAGACAGAGAAATTATAGATAGGATTTTAATTTTTAACTCCACAGTTCATATACTCCTGTCTTTTTTCAATAATAAAAATAACTATGTAACAGTATTATCAAAGGAAAATAATAAGAACGCAGGCATTCAGTGGCCTTTACATGGGGTCACGTGAAACTAGCCCTCTAGAGCAACAGTAGTAGAGACATTCTGGCCATCACAAGTCTAAAAGGGAGACATTCCCCTGCCTGGAACTGCACCAAAACTTCCAGCTGGAACACGGAGGAGGACATAAAAGATTGAGTTTTTTCACTTGTCCTAGAGGACATTTTCTATTAAAGGGTAATGCCTAGGCAAATCAAATTCCAATTTTTAAATATTTTATTTTTAACATTATAACAGCATCATCAAAAACCTCTGCTAAAGTGATTATTTGTACTTAATTAAGAGTGCTACTTGAAATTTCAGGTTGGAGGTATGTAAATTAAGGGCATTATAAAAATAAAATTAAAATATTAAGGGCATTTTCAAAGAAATCAGTCTTTTTTTAGGTGTGTGATTTTGGGCCAGGGCTGGGTTTGAACCCGCCACCTCCACTATATGGGGCCAGCGCCCTACTCCTTGAGCCACAGGTGCCACCCCAAAGAAATTAGTCTTACTCTGACACATTCATTCAGCAAGTCTACCTGCTGTAAAGCAGTATGTCTAACATTGAAGATAAAGAAACAGCAAGGAGATAAATCTATGCTTGATTTTCTGTTTTATCTACCAATATGCCTAGGTAATGTGGAGAGGATTTATACACACACAAATACAGAAAAAGAGAAAAAGAAAGAGAATTTAGTGGTCAACATTTACTATATGTTTCTCCAGTGTTAAATGTGCACATAGATTAAGGCAAAAAGAAAATCAACAACAAGCTACTTTTAGATCTGAGTGTTCTCCAAACTTCTTTCCAAAAGGAACGTACTAGATTGCATTCCCACCAGCAGTGCAGAAGGGTTCCCTTTTCTCCACATCCACGCCAACATCTGTAGTTTTGGGATTTTGTTACATGGGCTACTCTTATTGGAGTTAAATGATATCTCAAAGTGGTTTTGGTTTGCATTTATCTGATGATTAAAGATGATGAGATGATGAGCATTTTTTTCATATGTCTGTAGAACATGCACCTTTCTTCTTCAGAGAAGCTTCTGTTCAAGTAAGTCTCTTGCCCACAATGAAATGGGATCACTTGTTCACCTGCCTTTTGATCCTGCAATTCCTCTACTGGGTGTATATCCAAAGACCATAAATCACCTTGCAACAAAGATATTTGCACCAGATTGTTCATTGCAGCTCAATTCATAATTGCCAAGTCATGGAAAAAGCCCAAGTGCCTGATGACCCATGAATGGATTAATAAATTATCATATATATATATATACCATGGAATACTATGCAGCATTAAAAAAAGATGGAGGCTTTACCTCTTTTATGTTTACATAGATGGAGCTGGAAAATATTCTTCTTAGTAAAGTATCTTAGGAATGGAAAAAAATATATCCAATGAATTCAGTACTATTTTGAAACCAATTTACAATCACTCACACTTTCATATGAAAGATGAATCACAACTATAGCCCAGGATGAAAGAGGGAAGAGGAGGGGGATGGGAAGGGAGGTGGGTGGTTTGATAGAGGGAGGGCAAATGGTGGGACCACACCTATGGAGCATATTGCAAGGGTACAAAGTCAAATCTATCAATTATAGAACATAAATGTCTTAACACAATAATTAAGTAAATAAGGTGAAAGCTATATTAATTAGTTTGATGTAAGCATTCCAAATTATATAAAAAATCAACACATTTGCCCCACAAATGCATAAATGTATTCATGATCTATATGTATATGACTTAATAAAAGGAAAAAAATAACAAGCTAATGTGTTCGTCTTGATAATTCTACCCTGTTCTAGAGTTTGGAGGCTGGATTTGCTTATTTGTCTACCAAACAAGTTAGAAAGGTAAAGCAAAAGTCATCTTACATAATTGTACTCCTTTCTGGCAAGATAAATAAAAAGAAATTTTTATATCATAAAACAAAAAATTTACCTTGGAGATAAAAAAAGAATGCCATAATCCTTAAGAAAATAAATCCAGGATCCTTTACTCAAAAGCCAGCTAGGCCTCTGGTAGCCTTATTCTTGCTTCCTAAGATTCATCTTCCCCTTTGGGTATCTTACTAATGAGGGTTTCAAAAGAGGAAATATTGGCACTGCTCTGAATTTAATACTTTGTTTCAAGAAAAGGTAAAGTTCCCTTCTCTCAACTCCCTATAAAATAGCCAAGGCAAAGCTAAAATATTTAAAAACAAGATAACTAAATACAGTATTTGTGTATAATACAATAGAAATCAACACTGAATGTCATAGAACTAGATAAATTAATATGCAGTTTGTTTTTAGCTAAAAGTTCAGTATGTGACTGCCTCCCATTTCTGTTTCCAACCTGCCCAAAATTTCCAATAATATCTAGCAACCTAAATATCCTAACCCAAGAGAAGTATTAGAAAAGCATAAAGTTTCTCTATTTGTCTTTCAGGGTTAACTCCCTATTACCTCCCGCTTTCGGGGTTCAAGTTCACATCTGCAACTTTCCTCAGATCATTAACCTTGAGAATGCCTAGTTGCCTTAGGAAAGCTGCTACCTATTTACAATGACAGGGATTTAATCTATAGAATAATAAAGTGGTTTGGGGGGGAGTTTTGTTTTGTTTTTATTTTTTGTGTTTTTGTTTTCTGTTTGGGGTTTTTTGTTTGTTTCGCAAAGCACAGTAAGCTGGAGGAGGAAAGGTTGTTCTGTTATAAGTTTAGATGACATTTATATCAAAGAAAGTTTAAGTTTTGTATGAGAACATTTAATAAGTGAACCAAAATAAATTTAAATATAAGAAGCCTAATTTATATTTCACAGTTATTCCTGACCCTCATTACATTAACTATAAAACTAAGTAGACAAATGAAATGTCAATATATTAGTTAAAAGCCCATGCTTTGAAAATAAACACACATAAGAAGAATCAGAGGAATTTTTGAATCAAAGATAATATAGATGCATAAATTGAAAATATCATGAATCACAAATGCCTAACAAACATCATATCTTACTCTAACCTACCTTAAATGTGCTCAGAACACTTAGATTGGCCTACAGTTGGGCAAAATCATCTAACACAAAGTCTATTTTATAATAAAGTGTTGACTATCTCAATTGAATGCTTTACTGAAAGTGAAAAACAGAATGGTTGTATGAGTGCTCAGAGTATGTTTTCTATTGAACATGTGTTGCTTTCAGGCCATAAAGTCAAACTATTGTGAAGGACCATCTGTATATAAAATTTGTTTGCTCTGTTATCTGCACACAGTCTAAGTATTTGCTATTGTCAGAATGCTTGTGTTTCCCCAAAATTCCTATTGAGACCTAATCCTTAGTGTAATAGTATTAAGAGGTAGGGCCTTTAAGAAGTGATTAGTTCATGAGGGCTCTACTGTTAGGAATGGGATTTGTGCCTTCATAAAAAAGGCTAAAGAGAGCTTATTCTTCCCTTTGTCTACGTGAAGACATAACACCATCTTTGAAGCAGTGAGTGAGCCCTCACCGGACACTGAATCTGCTAGTACCTTGATTTTGGACTTCACAGTCACAAGAACCATGAGAAATTAATTTATGCTATTTATAAATACCTAGGCTAAAGTATTTTGTGATAGCAGGCTTAATGGACTTAGACGTTCTAGTTTCATGAAGGTATTAATTTTGTGAAAGTGCTTATGCATTTCATAGGAGTATTGATTTAATTTCTTTAAATTTCTTCTACCAGTAGTGTCCAGTCTGTGGCCCAAGGGCTGAATCCAGATTATTCGCAGCTTATTTTGCTTATCTGTGGTATCAAATTACCACAAAATTATGTGCAAAACTTTTTTTTTAATCATCAGCTTTTGTTAGTGTTCACATTTTTAATATGTGGCCCAAGATAACGTTTCTTCTTCCAATGCAAGAATTGGAAAAGAAAATAATGAATGATTGGACAATCCGAGGCTAAGCTACAGGAAAAACAAATCTGTATTGTTGTCAAAAATTTCCACAGTATCCCTACGATAATTTCACTTCTTTGAAATACCATAATATTTTTAGATTGTTCTTTAGTAAAACAAATTAAGAATGGTAAAAATATCTTTTGGTTTTACATTAATTCAAAACAAAAGTTATACGTGTCATGATATTTTTCAATAAATGTTCCTCGAAAAATTAGATGTCTACAGGGAGAAGAAAGACGTTGGACCCCTACTTTGCACCACTTTCTACATAAATTCAAATAGATCGTATAACCTCAATCTAAGGGCTGAAACTTTCAGAAGAAAGCATAGGACAAAGTCTTTATCATCTGAATCAGGAATGATTTATTAGGTTTGACATCAAACATGTTTGCAAAACAATAAGCTGATCAACTAGACTTCAATAAAATTAAGAACTTTGTGCTTAAGGAACAGCATCAAGAAAGTGAAAAAATCATCCCCAGAATAGAAGAAAATACTTTTAAATCCTATACTTGAAAATTTATATCCAGAATACATAAAGGACTCTTATAACTCAAAAATGAAATGATAAATAACCCAATTAAAAATAGGCAAATGATTTGTATAGACATTTTTCCAAGGACAAGGCCAGGGCTCCCATCTGGGCAATAAGCACTTATAACATACTCAATAACATTAGTCATTAGACAAATGTAAATCAAAATTAGAATGACATATGACTACACATTCGCCAGGATGACTGTAATGAAAAGATGATAGCAAGTGTTACAAGGATGTGGAGAAATTAGAACCCCATATATTTATTGCTGCAGGAAATGCAAAATAGGACAGATGCTCTAGTAAATAGTTTGGCCGCCCCTTAAAACGTGAAACACAGATTATCATCTGATCCTGGAAATTTCACTGCGACTTACATACCCAAGATAATGGAAACATATGTCCATGTAAAAATTTATACACAGATGCTTATGGTAGAATTATTTATATTAGAAAAAATGGAAATAATCCAAATGTGCTTCAACTAAAGAATGAATAAAATATGGTATGCCATACAGTAGAATGCTATACAGTGATAAAACAGAATGAAACAGTGATACATGCTTGAGCCTGGAACGTTATGCTAAGTAAAAGAAGCCACATAAGGAATGATTTTGCTTATATGAAATATCAAGAATAAAAAAAATCCCTGAGAAATAGAAAACCTGTTGGTGGTTGCCGTGGTATGGCAGCTAGTCTCGTTCCCCCTTCCTTTTGCATCTTATTTTCTGCTGCTCATCTAATACCTGCTAGTATCCAGAGAACTCACGGTGTCAGACAACACTGCACCATTAAAGAACCAATAGTGTGACTTAAATTCACCACGTATTTGGAGACTTCAATTCTGACTTCTAAGTTATCTATATGGTCTACTTATTGTGAGGAGTTTAAAGTTCTGGTCATACTGTACCAATCCATAAATACCAATAACCAAGATACCTAACTAGTAAACTCCATGTAGGAAATAGATACATTTTAAAATGTCTTGTTCTGCAATTATGTCCTACAATGCTGTAGAATGCAATGCCTAAACTTTAAAAGAATCTCAACAAAAACCACTTGAAAGCCACTAAATGAACTTAATATGAAATATTTTCTAATTTCAAAATCACAAATTTAAAAACAATATATAGTATCTTTATACTGAACCTATTCTACTTCTGAGCTAGTTCTTTCTGCTTTCAAATTACCATAAATAAAAATGTCACCTAGATGCCTTTCTTGAGTGCAAGATTCTAATGGTCAACATATAGGGTAAGTGTACATTAGGATTTGGCCCCCAGCTAAATGTCTAGCTCTCATACACAGACACCTATAAATACATTCAACTTAATTAATATTTGTCCTTAAATTTGGAAGAATTTAAACATGTGAAATATAACTATTTGGCACCTTCAAAACCAGTATTTTGCCATAATATAATACAGTGATTAGGAAATAAAAGCAATGTATATTACCTAAAAGAATCACTTTCATTCAGTTTTTGAAGTTCCTTACACCTATAATAGGATATTCATTAACAGAACCTACTCCTATTGTTTTCCTTATTTTTCTCTATTCTTTAGTGAATTGAGATTAAGAATAGCGCCTATCAAAATATACAATAATACTTAAAAGTATTTTTAGCAATTGTGAATTTCAAAGGGTTTTGATTTATGATTTTAGCTTTTTTTTAAACAGAGTCTCACTCTGCCCAGCCCAGCTCACTATAGCCTCAAACTCATGGATTCAAGCTGTCCTCCTGCCTTAGCCTCCCAAGTAACTGAGACTACAACTGCCCACCACAATACCCAGCTATTTTTTCTACTTTTCATAGAGACAGGGTTTCACTCTTTCTCAGGCTAGTTTCCAACTCCTGAGCTCAAGCAGTCCTCCCACTTCAGCCTCCCAGAATGCTAGGATACAGGCATGACCCACCTCTCCTGGCCTAAAGGATGCTTTTTTTTTTTTTTTTGAGACAGTCTCACTATGTTGCCCTGGGTAGAATGCCACGGCATCACAGCTCACAGCAACCTCAAACTCTTGGGCTTAAGTGATTCTCTTGCCTCAGCCTCCCAAGTAGCTGGAACTATAGGCACCCGCCACAAAGCCTGGTTATTTTTCTGGTTGCAGCTGTCATTGTTTAGCAGGGCCCAGCCAGCCTTGAACCTGCCAACCTTGGTGTATGTGGCTGGTGCCATATTCACTGAGCTATGGGCGCCTGGCCTACGGGATGCATTTAAAAATGGGCAAAGATTTGTCTTACGTTGAAATTGTAACACTGAAAGGAAAATCACAGTTAAGCAAAAACTGTTATCAAGATGCATAGAAAGTGTCTCCTTCTGCTTTGGATAATAAAATTGAGAGTAAGGTTATAAGTTACAGAGCAAACCGAATGACCCTAACTTGTTCTTGTCAGGCTCTCCAAATACAAGTTAGTGGGCACCAGCGAAACCAGGAAGGAAAGTGTGTATGTGTCCACATGACACACACTGGACCATGATTCTAAAGACCATAACTGTTCGCGTGCAAAGAGTATACATTTCAATTTTTTCACTCAAAGCTTTGCTAATGCAAAAAATTCAGACCCTTTAATTAGTGCTCTAGTATTTAGTATCATACAGATACCTATCGCCTTTACCCTAATTTGCAAAACGTTGGATTAAATCACTATTCACTCAGCCACTGAAATGACAGAATTCAGGATTTGTTGCCAGCTTACTCCCACCACAGCATGGGAACTACTGTTATCCCCACCTAAAATGAACCTCTTCCATCTTCTTACATGCATTGTGCTTTTGGTCCCATAAATGTTGGTCTCATAAATGTCAGTCTGTAATGAGGACCCTGGCTCTAAACCAAAGAAATGTTACTAGTTACATTTTTGTAAAACATGAATAGCCATTAATAATTTAACTGCTCTTTTTTAAACAAAAGTTACCTTCCTTAGAGTATCATTTTATAAGCTTTGTGGCATTCTTAAACATTAAAACATCCAGAAGACAGATACTAAGCCTCTGAAACACAACTCAGAATTTGTAACAGAAAAGAATAAGAATCCAAAATTCATTTACAAAAGCCTGTGCTTTTTGGCAAATGGTTCCTTAACACATTACTCCACTAAGCAATGATCAAGGTCACTAAAACAGATAACACTCCTAGACCCAGAGTGGCACATTAGAATTCTTAGAGGGGAAAAAAAAAAGTAATCCAAATTCTTAAAAAGTTCCTTATATCCAAATAGCCTGTGGCAGTGTGAGTTCTTCTTGGTTATGCTGCTTCATTAGAACACATCATCTCGCAGGGAAATAACATAAGTACTACAAAGCTGGTTGGATGGTGCTACATCCTGAAAGCAGCGAAAGCCATTCTCTGCTTATTTAGAAAGCCAATAAAGGCATCAGGGCTAGTGAAGTATCTTCAAGTTATATAAGAAAACAGAAACTAGGAAGTGAGCTCAAATCATACAAGACAATGTGTAATACATTCCTTCCAACTATCAACTCCATGTAACGGTCAACACCCTGAAGGGCAGCTCATAGCTTAATTCCTGTCTCACCTTCTCAACAAATCATCTGTGACTTCAGAGAGGGGGCAGAGGCCACGTCCCCACAAAGCTCCCACAGTGACTCCCACCTCTCTTTCCAGGTTCCAAGGAAGATGTGCCCTTCCTGGTCCACAATTTCTTGACCTATGTCTTTGATTTATTTCTTCCAAATTACCAAGCAATTTTTCTTCTGCCTCTGTTCCATACCCAAAACCATCCTTTCATCTACGCTCCTGTTTCCCATTTCCAATTGACAGAAAGATATTTTCATTTGATTGCTTTTTTACTACAAAAATCTCTCCTGCCTCCCAATACGCCTCCCAACTGTAATTGAGCAATTCCCAGCATGTCACTCCCCTCTTTGGAAATGTCCCCTGGTTAACTGACTCTTACCACTTCCAGGCGAACTCCTCTGCCAGGCTTTTAGACTCCAAAATATGACGTCACTAATAATCCTCCAAAATATGATTCCATCAACTTTCCCACAAATTCCCAATCACGTACCTTCTACTCTACCCAGAAACAAGTCTAACCTTTGACTTTCACTCGCATTACTCTCCTTGCCAAGAGTATCCTTATCTCCCCGCCAACCAACTGAATCATGCATTGGAATCCACCTCAGGTCACAGTAGTCTAAAAGATTTCCCTTTCTTCCCCTTTCATCCTAAATGAGTGTTCCAGCAGGACTCTTTCTCATATCTAGTGTTCTCCACACATTTAGGTGAAGTACATGTGAATCAAAGTAAGACCAAATCCTTATAGAGTATGAGAACATGTAACATACCACAGATTAGTTATTTAATAAATGCTAAAGTTAATCATACAGGAGTGTATATCGTCTATCTTCTCAAAGCATGAGAGATAAGTGTTCTCCATACATTTAGGCAAAATACTTATGAGTCAAAGTAAGATGTAACAGACTACACATTAGTTATTTAATAATTCCTAAAGTTAATTATATAGGAGTATATATTGTCTATCTTCTCAAAACCTCAGGATCATTTTTAAGATAATTTATAAATGACAGATATTTTTCTAAAGAACAAGTGCATCATTAGAACAGTAAGAATGGCTATATTGAGATAAATACAAAAGGAAGACTTACCTTGTAGAAATAGGTTTAAATGAGAACCTACCCATGGCATGTATGCCTGTCTTACAACAGCTTTTGCATCAGACTATTTTTGCAAATTTATTTGTATAGCAAACAACGTGGTCATCTAGAGATAGAGCCTTTCTCTGAGTTAGAAGACAGATTCATTTCCTGACCAGAATAATTAAGATAATGATCCCTGCAGAGCAAAGATTAGGCAGCTTTGGTAGAAACCCCTTAAAAGATTAGGAATTTCCCATAGTCAGGGTACCTCAGCTGTGACACAAAATCGCTGTGGGCAGACATCCACCTGAGCCATCCAGGACAGCCCGAGGGATCTGGAAAGTGAGGGGAACTGATGACAACCACATGAACCTCATGCTATAATAAAGTCCTTGAACTCTGATCCAGGAGTCTCCTGTCTTCTGCCAGCATCTATGTAACTGCTATAGGCTAGCAAGCTAGGTAAATTCTTAGGTCTTGGTATTTCCTGACAAATTGTGTATGTTAACTAACATACACAGTCTGTTCAATCAGGAGTTTTTAGTTTACAAAATAAAACAGATGCTACCACATCAAATTTTACATGTCAAACATTCAATGACATGAATGAATCTCAAGAAAAATAGATTGAGTGAAAAGAAGCAAACTCTGAAGTGTGAAGACTCCGTGATTTAAAGGCATGACTTTCTATTATAGGCCAAACCACGGTGAGAGAAATCAGAATGGTGGCCCCCTCCGGGAGGGGGCACAAATAGTAGTTGAATGGAAATGGAGGAAATTGGGGGTGAGTGCGGTGATAATGGGAATGTTCTATAACTTGATTGAGTGGTTACAAAGAAGCACTCAACTGTCAGAATACATCAAACTGTGAACTTACGAACTATGCATTTTGATGTATGTAAATTATAACTCAATAGAGAAGCATTAAAAATTCTAGATGCCTAAACACTGAATTTGTTGCAGTCCCTTTTAGTTTCAGGACAGAATAATTCACAAAAACACTTAGACAAATACCAGTCACTTTCACAAACACTCTGTTGAACATCCTTTTTAATGAAGCAACAACATAGGAATTTAAGAGTGTGCATTCTGCAGTTAAGATTACTTGGGTTTATACTCAGGTATCTCAATTACTAGCTAGGTACTCTCCCACAACTTCCTTAACCTTTTCATACTTTACCTTCGTAATAATTACCACAAGTATAATGGAAGTTCCTACCTGTGGCTTTGAAGATTAAATTAGGTAATATACAGTGCCTACTATATAGGAAGCATGCTCTAAGGATTAGTTATTGTTACTAATATAGAGCTTAGCTAATGATAAGTCAGAATTCAAAATAATTCAGGATATTTCTGTTAAGGCAAATGAGTAACATGCTTTTAAAAATCTAGTAAGTTTAATGCACATTTATCTCTGGGAAAATTAGGTGGAATACTTATGTATAATAGCTCAAAAACAATTACATAATCTTATAAAGCAACAGATGCATAACACAGTGCAATCTGAAATACAAAAAGAAAAAAATAAAGTCAAATAAATGCCACTTTGGGTAAATATTTGACGTTCACACAGATGTGTCTCATTTACCTCCTGACAGCTTCGTTGTTACTTTTTGCCTATTTTCCTGATACATGCAAAAGTTGAAAATCCAGTTGAACACTAATCCTGATCTTACCTGAATAACTTGATGACAAAACTTTTGAAAGATATAACTGAAGAAAATAAGTAAAAGGACAAAATCTAGAGTAGGACAGTACAGGAAGAATGAGGCAAAAAAAAAAAAATGAATTCTCAGTGATGGCAAATCTGCTACAGCAGAGAGCAAGGGGTCAGAGTTACCCAGACTCTGTGGAAGGAGATGCACACATTTTTTTTGAGTATTTTTTTTATTTTTCAAATTAATATGAGGATACAATTTTTAGGTTACACTGTTCTCGCTTCCACGGTAAAGTTCCATTTGTAGAAGAACCCCTCACCCAAGGGACATGTTATAGGTGCACACACTTATGTAAATTCAATAAAGTTCATGCTTCCTCTTTTTTCTTGCCAGACCTAAATAGTTAATCTGAAAACTTGGCTTTTAATTGCACTACTTGAGTCCTCAAACTAAACCAATTATTCTGTGTACAAAAACATCTGCCAAAGAATTGCATATAATCACTATGACTTACTATATTACAAAGCCTTTTCCCCCATTCCTAAGGATTTTCAGGTTTGAAATCAAGAAAATGAACTCTTTATCCCAGAGCAATGCTCCCAGAACTGCCTATTTAAATTTTAATCTAGAAAGAGAAATGTGTCAAAGTTTCCTCCTTGCTATTAAAAGCTCAGCCCCTCAATATGAACAGTTTGGAGAGAGTCAAGTTTTTGCCCCAGGTTTCAAGGAGATGGGCATGTTCTATTAGCAAATGGCCACAGGACTAGCATAACAGGAGCTGTCCAAATAAAAAACCTGTAGTCAGAAAATTCTGGACTCCTCCAAATTCCTTCCCAACTGGAGATAGATGGCCTCCACTTCCTCCCTGGCACCTGTCACTGCCTTATTATGGACTTTACAACTTCTCACTGCTTCGGTTGCTTTCTCCATGTCCTTTCTACCTTCAGTCTTGCCCTGCTCAAAGCTCTTTTCCATATTATGGCAGTAACCGTTGTCTAAAGGGTAAATGTGACCATGTCATGAAACAGAGCACATGATCTGTTCTTGACTACCTTGCAAACCCACCGCCTGACTCTCCCTCCTAACACCCTTCTATTCCTCAGCTGGCCTTGATATCCTCTGTGCACACCACACTCCCTGACACCCTTAAAGCCTAAAGAATGCTGTTTTCCTTGACAGCCCAACCACTTGGCTAATTCCAGGTCATTCTTCGTGTCTCAGTCTGAGTTGTATTCCCTCCAGAACGCCTCTGTGCCCTGTCTTCGGCCCTAGAACACCCGGTCTACTTGTAGCACATATCACATCACCAAAACTAATCTCAGCCTTATGGCTCCTGCAAATTCCTTGAGGAAAAACTCTTCTCCAGCCCTGCATCTCTGACATTAATCAACCATTAGAACACAGTAGCACTTTGTGTTTATTGCATAAATTAAAAGAGGGAGATTAGAGTCACTACTCAGGTGATGAAGAGCACATGGACCTAAAAGCAATACTTCATAAATTTCAGAGATGGAAAAAAAAATTTGAAGATGATCTTTGTCAACTTCTTAATTTACAAGTGAGGTTTTAAAGAAAAGGATTTAAAACGTTTAAGTGATTTTTTTCATAGCATGAAATTGACAGAAGGAAAACAAGGCAGTGTAGATAGACACCCCCTCCCAAATGCTTAGAAGTCTTTAGGAAAAAGCCATCTGGGAAATGCAACAGATATAATGAAATGTCATCTATTTCAGCACCAACCACACAACTCTATAAAATGCGTGAGGAGCTCTTCGTAGTGTCACGAGTAAAATATGTTTCTTCATCCAAAGCTCAAAGTTGCTACCTGTGTTTGTGACAACAATTCCAAAGGTAGCTCTCCGAAAGGTCATTTTCTGCACTGAGAAGAAACTGACACACCTGTAAAGGGAGCAGGTTGCTCCCCAAGGTTGCTCCCTCCCTGTCTTTGATGGTCTCTGATTTTAGAATACAATTTAAACTTATAGTCAACATAGGCAGAGAGAGATGCAGGGAAGTGGGCAGGAGTTCACTTAGAACCCAGCAGCGGGAAGAAGTTCCAGGAACCGAGACTGGTAGAGCCGGGGCTGACTTGAGATCGTCCTCATGGATACCCTCCTCACAATTGAAGAGATGGTGGCCCAGGAAGCCTCAGGAACCCGCCCCGGGTCGCCCAGCAGCTAACTGAGACCAGAAATCCACTCATCCTCTCCCACTCCTGAGTTGAGCGAAATGTCCCGCAACCCCAGCTCCTTCCTCCGCCCATTCCCTCTTCTTCTAAGTGGGTTCTGGGGTCAGAGCTGACGTTCAGGAGCGCGGCGGACAGAGGCAGCCACCTGTGGCTTTCCCGGCCCCTCCGCCGGCGAGTGGCGCGCAATCACGCGCCCCGCCAGCGCCGCACCGGCCGCCAACCGCCCTGGCCCCGGCCTGGCGCGAGGGGTTCGAATCCCAGCCCGGCCACCGGCCACGTTGCTCCAGCATCGCGGCTTCCGGCCACTGTGGTTTCCGTAGCAACGGCAGAGCGGGCTGCCAAGTCCCGACTCCCCTAGGGTCAGAGGTCGTCTCCGTGGCAACGGAAACTTCCCGCGTTACGGCGGCTCCAACGGGCCGCTTCCGCCGCATTGCGTAGCGGATCCCTCGGCGCGCCGAGGCGGGCAGCGCTGGTGGCGGCCCCCGCACTCTGGCCGCCGGTTCGGCAGGAGGAAGCCCTCGCGTCGCCCGCTTCCCTTTCCCCTTTTCAGGCCCCAAGTAATCCAGACTCGGACGCCTGGCTCAGCCACATCCCCGCGGCTGGACACCTGGAAGCGGGCGAGCTGCGGTGTTGGCCCGCTCCGCTCCGGCTGTGCGGAAGACAAAGGATGCCACACTCCTCTGGGAACCCAGGCCTCTGACAAAGCCTTGGCTTCCCCCAAACTTTCTCGTCCCTGACAGAAACTCATGCCTCTCAGCCCGAGGCTGCCGCGGCCCAGCATCCCCCAGCTTTTTAAGCGGCTCCAAAAAGGAGGAAAGGAAATAAATCATTGTTGCTTGATGCAAGTGCAGGGAGCTGCCGAGTTAGAAGAGGACTGCGTTTAAAACCGCGAAAGAACAAAGTATTAAGGAAGGCTCCTGGCAAAGCAACTAGAACTCAAAGTCCTCTCAAGAACACAAACTTGCCTCAAGTGATGTCCCTGTCACCACCATGTTAACAGACAGGAGCTCTTCAAAAAAGGAACAATTTACTCAACAGTTTGCGGAACGGCTTCTTTTTTTAAGGAGATGAATATTAAAGATCAGAAAAGAAAACGAAAGGGCCCTGCCAGACATGAACCTAGTAGTATTAGGTGGCCTACCTTTTGCTATTTTAAAGGCCCAGAGTGACAGAAGGAGAGAATGGGATTGGCTCTTGAGCTTGTTATTTTTGTGGAGGCTGAAGTGTGAAGAATAGACCACAGGCCTCAAGTTGAGTTTTAGAGAGAAAATATAAAACATAGGCCAACAGTTTCTGGATTCCCCATTATGGATGAGCAGGACATTAAAGCCACTTTCTTATCACTTAGAAGCCAAATTCTTGGTTGATGCTGTCAGAAAGGAGTAACTGTTAAGAGAACCGAGTCAAAGATGTGATCCTGCAAGTTATAGTCCCACAGTGCCCCTTTTCAGAGTCACCTAATTTTTAATATTCATTTTCTCAAAATGGATTAAAAGCCCACCATGTGTCATATACAGAACATGTATCAGGAGACAGTGATAACGGCAGTAGTTCCCAGCAGTTGGGTGACTTTCTTCAATGATTTTAGTAGATTAAGCAAACAAAAATTTAGGTGTTCCCTATAAAATACATCTGCGGTGTTCCTCCTTTTTTGCTTTTATGTTTAGGAAGTTCCTAAAAATTCTTGCCTTTGTTCCCATTCATTCATCAAACCACCTTTTATGTTCTAGCCAAAGTAAAAAAAAAAAGTTCATAACAACTGGAGAAATATGCAAGAAAAAAAAAATCAGGATATACCTTGTAGTTGGTCCTTCAAAAGCAGCAAAGCAAAGAACATTGTATCGCTAAAGGTATGTGGAAGAACTCAAAGTCTCCAGAAAATTCCATGCCTTTCAGTGCCCAGGTTCATGGCATAACTAAATCTGTATATGAGTCACAAACTAAAATCCTGAGGAACACCACACAGATTACAGTATCGGACAGGTAAATGTGTAAGTTGGCATTTCCCTGTCATTGCTGGGTTGGACTCAAGATTTTATTAAAAATGAAGGTTCAGCGCAAGGGGTTGTTTAAAACTGAATAGAGGAGCCTCTGCTATACTGTTCAAACGTCCCAACTGTTTCTCCTTAAGGCAAAAGAAACTATTTTAAATAAATGCTTCCATTTTGAGACATCTACATGGTATTTATAGAAAACTTATGAGTCAATTTGAGTGAGGTATGATGCCAAAATGTGCAAAGGAATGAAAACATTGGTTGTTGTCCTTGTTACCATATGTATAAAAACACTTCACAAAAGTCTCCAATGTTTGTGTTGCTACAACATGGAAGACTGGGTTCAAACATTTTAAAGGAATGGTTCATTGTGAGGAATGTGACGTATAATCAGGAATTACCTTTAGCACCTACAGAAAGAAATACATCATTTGAACAAATTTTCTGTTACAGATTCTGTCTATGATGATAACAGGCTATATGCAGCCAGTCATCTTCATTGTTAAAACTAAGTTTAATTTATCATACATCGAATTTTATTAACTTGAATACAAATTTCAAAGAAGAAAATTCCACTCTCCCAAAAAGTCGGTATTTGGAAGCCTGTCTAAAATGCCATTTTTTGGTTCACAGAGTAGCACTGCTTTGTAAAACTCATTTTGCTACTTCAGTCATGAAAGCTTCCTGGATGGAGTCCAAGCCCAACTACATTGAGTCCCACTCTAAAGCCAAGTGTGTTCAAAGAATAAGCACCTTACACCTGTCTGGTGTTCCAGCCATACAGTCTGGATTGGGTGTCTTCATTTGACACATGTTCAATGGTTAGAAATGCAGAGGTTGTGGCCTATTTTGTGGCTCACCCAGCCCTACAGCAACACAGGATGAGCCAGCAGGCCAAGAAAAGGAAGGAGTAAAAAGTACTAGCTCTCTTTTTTCTTCCCTTTCTCCCCATTTTCTCACTTTAAAACACCATGACAGCCCTAGATGTAAAGCAAGTAGATTTAAAAAAACAATATATATTTAAATGAGTAACAGCGGCAGATCAGGTGGTTTTGGCACCTAAAACGACTTAGTTAAACACAAAGCAGAGCATAAAAGCAGACAAACAAGCAGAAAATAGAATGTGATAATGGGTCCTAGCAAACCCTGCTTGTTACATCTCAAAGTTACATGACACAGAGAGAGAGAGAGCTTGGAAAAAGACACGCAATGTGCTCTGAAGAACTAGGTGTAGGCCAAGGGATCTACTTGGCACTGTCACTTTCCACTCCACTAACACTCCAATAAAATTACCTTCTATTACAATTTACTACATATCTTAAAATCTGTGCTTTCCAAAATGCTATCAAAGCATTGAAGTTTGGGGGTATCTTGTGTGGAGGTTCCATGCATGTATATATGTGCAGGTTTGTGGTTTCCTTTATTTTATATTATATATCTGAAGAGTCAGCAATGCCATGACCTTAGTATTTACCTTTACTACTACTTCTTCTTTTTTTTTTTTTTTTTTTGTAGAGACAGAGTCTCACTTCATCACCCTTGGTAGAGTGCCGTGGCATCACAGCTTACAGCAACCTCCAACTCCTGGGCTTAAGCAAATCTCTTGCCTCGGCCTCCCAAGTAGCTGGGGCTACAGGAGCCCACCACAACACCTGGCTATTTTCTGTTGCAGTTGCCACTGCTGTTTTAGCTGGCCGGTCCGGGTTCAAACCCACCACCCTCAGTATGTGGGGCTGGCTCCCTACCCACTGAGCCACAGGTGCCGCCTGACTTCTTCCTTTATGCAACCACATTTCCTTCCTTAGTACCTTGCCTTAAAGTGCAGTGACCTAGATTACTTCCCAGACCAGCCTGTTATATATACATTGGTCAGCCCAAACTATCATGCTGGTTTAAAGAAACATATAAAGCATCCTCCAGACAAAATAAGTGTCTTGGACTTAGTATTCTCTATTTAATGATATGCCTAAAATATAGTCACCTTGCATGACTCATGCAGTGAAAGTTGAAGCAGGTAACATTTATTCTAAATTCATAGCTATTGCTCTGCTAGGAAAGTAGGACATTTAAGCAGGTGAGTGTGTGTGTGTGTGTGCTCTAACAATAGTTGTGAGATATTGAGTGTTTTTTGTGAAGATACTAAATTTACTTTATATCCAGGACGTTTAAGTTATTGCAATTTATTTTCAAAAGCATATATTGTGCAAATCATTTTTCTTGTTCTTCTCCAGTTAGGTTTTACAATAAAACAACTCCAAAATACCATTTAATCAACACTTCTTGTTTAAGCACTCTGAAGCTAATTAAAAACTTTGGGGTGGATAAATAACTTTGCCCTTAGATTCACAACTCTATTATCTGCTTATTTTTACACCAACATGATTGTATAGCAGTGCTTTGGAATTCCTATCAGGAACTCCGGATCAAACTACTCACACTTGTTGACAGTTTAAATAGGGAATAATCTGTAAATTATGTCATAACTTGCAAAGACTGGGAAGAAAAGTTAATCTAATATTTATCTCTGAAATACTGAGAAGGGCTTTATAGGAAGTTCACTGACACATGTTAGTTTTCTGCCAAGTTTCTTAGTTTGAAAGTAGTTAATTGGCCTCTTCTTAGGTATAAGATAAACATATTAGATAGTAGTCAATCTGTTCTTTTAGGTTGTAACAGTTAAGAGGATTTTAGTCCTCTTTTTAATTTTAATTACCCAATTAACTTCTTAGTTGTACTGCTATCTTGGGATCAAAAACCTGCAAATGATTTTCGACTTCATGTTAATAGCAGAAGGAGAATGGAATTCACTAAGTACAAGGCTAAAAGAGAATGGCAAGGCATAAGTTTGAGCCTACTTTAACAGGTAAAAACTTTTAGAAGGTGAGATACATAGTGTGACACATTAATGTCCTATTTTTTAAAAATCTACTAAATACTCTAACTCCCAAGTTGGAAGTCTAATCCCTAGCAATCTAAAACTAAAATATCCTATTAGATGTTGTTAGACACACTTTGACTTAACCTATTAATTCACACCCAGGTACTCTTAGCATTGGTAAGCTGCAAAATAAATTGCTCTAAAAATAGTCATTTGATTAACACATAACGAAACGCCTTAAAAGGAAGGGAAAAACTATTCCACAGAGATGAAAGTGGGTGGGGTGGGGGAGAGGTAATAAAAAGAACTTGAATCATGTATAGGGAGAAATTAAGAGTTTCCAGCAAAATTATTTACCAGAAACAACCAAAAGAACCCCACAAAACCCTGTAAAGAAACTTAACGTTCCTTGCTGAATTATTCCCCACTCTCCAGGACTATGGAGGGACTGGCTTCAAGGTCCCCAGACAAATAAATGGTAGCATCTTAAAAAATGATTTTTACAGTATTTTTTCTCAGGATGGAGTTAAGTCTCTGCATAGAAGGAAACAAGAATGCTTCAAAACTCACTTTTTTTTTCTTCCAGTTTTGGCCGAGACCGATTTGAACCCACCACCCCCGGTATATGAGGCCTCTTTGAGCCACAGGCGCCACTCCTGCTCCCACTTCTTAAAGTAATTCTGTGTGTCATCTTTTGCTTGAAACCTTGCAAACATTTCCTGCATAATTTAGGATAAATCCCCAGTGCCTCAGGTTTTATTCAGTGGAATTATGATATCAGTGCTCACCATCAAATCTTGCATGAATCTCCAGTCACACCAGTTCTGCTTCTCTGTGTGTCTTCCACTCTGCTCACTCATGCCATATATATTTTTGTATGTCTTGTCTCACTTTGCCTCTGTGTGAAAGCTGAGAATTTCTGTTACTCTTTCTTTTTATAATAATATAAAGCTGAGTATCATTTTATTTAGTGACTAAAGTCTTTAAAACATAAGCAAAATAATTTATATTACTCTCAAAAGAGAAAAGAGTTCAATGTTTGCTATTATTTTTCTAAATATGTGGGTCCCTCTGTTCATTCCTTCTCCTGTGAGTTCAGTGGTCCTTGGCAACAAGCATCACTATTAAGGAAATATGAAGAATCTATAGATCTGCACTGTCCATTATGGTAACTATTAGCCTTGTGTGGTTTTTTAACTCTAATTAAAATGAAATAAAGTTAAAACTCCAGAAATTTAGTTGTAGTAAGTACATTTTGGTAGTTAGTAGTTATGGTAGCTACATGTCAGTGCTTAATAGCCATGTATGGCCAGTAGCCACCGTTGGGACAGGACTCTAGAGAACATTTCCAGCAATGCAGAAAGTTCTTTTGGATAGCATTGCTACCGTATATTTTATGCACTGATATATTTTACATATACACTTGTGAGTGACTATTACACTTGTTAGCCAAAAGTTTTATTACATTTTATTAAAATTCTTGTTTTAAACTACAACAAAACTATCAAACAAAATTGTGTGAACTTATACTGACATGTTACTAGTAACTGATCTTATCAAGGAATGGGCACATGAAATGGAAATATTTTTTACAAAGAACAAGATACTCATTGTGTATAATGGGTCATAAAGCTATCAGTCATTGGCTTACAAGGCTAAATGTGCTTTTCATTTTTATTTCAGATGATCCTGTACATGCAGCTCCAACCACTTCTACGCGTGTGTTTTATATCAGTGTAGGGGTTTGTTGTGCAGTAATATTTCTTGTAGCAATAATATTAGCTGTTTTGCACCTTCATAGTATGAAAAGGATTGAACTGGATGACAGGTATTGTACATGTTTTGGGAAAGAAAAAAAATAGTTATTTGCATATGTTTGAAAACCCACACACCTACATGCATACTGGTACAGGGGAGGGAGGGAAGATGATCGAGCCCCAGACAAGGGGAAAGTAAGTGACCTAATCACTGTCCTTGTGTTTCTCCATTTTATTTTTATTTTTTAAAATTTGTGAAATCAGGAATTACAATTTATTGTTGCAGGGAAGAACAAATGGAGATCAAATATATTTTTCCCATCCAATTTGAAAAGACTTTACTTCAGACTTCTATTACCTTTTTAAAATAGCCCTGTTTCTTCCTTCTGATTCCTGTCTCTGTCATTTTTCATCCATCCATCTCTGCATCCATCCCTGCATGCATCCATCCCTCCATCCCTGTATACAACCAACCATCCATCCATCCATCCATCCATCCATCCATCCCTGCATATATCCATCCATCTGGGAAACATTTACTAAGCACCTACTATGCTTTTAACCCATTGGTTCTCAGTTTGGTTACACATTAGAGGCACGGGGAAGCTTTTAAAACATACCATTACTTGGATCCACATTCTACAGATTCTGATGTAATTGGTTTGGGATACGGTTTGAGTGTCAATATTTTTCTTAAAGCTTCCCGGTTGATTATAATATATATCCAGTTTGAGATACACTGAGTTAGATATTATGCTAAGTGCCAGGAATATGAAAATTAATGGTGTACTTTATAGTGTCACCGATTTAATCTTTGACATTAACCCCTAATTATAAAAGTGTGCAAATTTGATGACTATGATGTGTATAGCATACCATAGGAACATAAGAGGTGGCTTGCCCCAGCATGGGTGAGTCAGAGATGAAAAGGAGGAGGAGATTATACTCAGGATGGAGTGAGAGGCAAAGCTAGAATGATAGGTTTATTTTCACAACACACAGTTTTTGCTTCCCTCCTTAGTAATTCCCAGTTGCTGACTAAAGACATTCCCAACTTCATGACTTGGCTTTCAAAGCACTCTTTTATGTGGAGATGTATCCTCTATACCCTTTGAACCTTTTCTGCCCTTCTTACTCCCTTGTGCTTCTGTCAAGTGACTCCTTCCTCACTTTTCTCCTATAAGCTGCTCTTTAGGACTTTAGTTCGTTCCTGGTGCCCAGAAAACCCCCTGGGCTTCCTGCATTTTCCACCAGTCCAAACTTGTTCATTCTTTAAATTCCAACTGCGTCTTCCATGAAGTCTTTTCTAAACCTCCTAACTATCTTTCTGTCCCTTCTCTATCTCCGTCTCTGTCTCTCTTTTTGGTTTATATTGTACTTTTTTCTTCCTGTAATTTTTTGTGTAGTTATTCTTCTAGGATGTAAGCCATTTCTGCCTGGAGAGCAGTGTGTCTTTTACTCATTGCTGAATCCCCACTCCTAACACAGTGTCATACATACGGCAGTTAAGCATATTGTGGTATCAACAAGAACATGAGGGTACAGGAACTGGTTGGATTCAGTACCTGCCCATGGGTAACCTCTTTCCCCACTGTTTTACTTTCAAGGGATAAGAATAAAAGGGAAAATGTGAGAGTGATGTGTTTTACAATATATTTTGTGTTCATAATGGTGTTGAAGTTAAGATTTATAGAGGAAGAAACATTCGAAAGCAATTGAAGGGGAGAAGAGGTAATAGGAACATTTTGATAGGACTTTGAGAGAGGATATAAGTAAAGGGGTTATTGAAGAGCATGGCATTTAGAAGTCCGTCTTCATTCGTACAGAGAGTTGCATTTGTGAGCTAGAGCCATGGACCCATGTGGGCCAAAGTGCAAGAACTTTCACAATTCCGTGGGACATATACTTCTGCCTGTTGAAATGATCAGCTACCCATTCATGAATTGGTATTCCAGTTCTCTGTACTTTCCAGGCAGAGCTTTCAGGACTGAGTTAAAGCAGCTTATACTATCACTTGTTTTCAGAGCATAGTGTAGTGGTTGAGAGCATGAACTCTGGAGCCAGATCATCCCTGTTTGAAGGCTGGCTGTTCTTCTTTCTAATTTTATGGCCCAGGTAGAGTAAGTTACATGAAGTATAGCCTGTCTGTTTCAGTTTTCTTCCTCTATAAAGCAGAGAGACACACCTACTAGGTATGTTGTGAAATAGTACTATAAGCTCTTAAAACATAGCCCTACACATAGTGCCATTTTTATCATTTTTGTTTTCAAAAAATTTTAGTACATTAGTAGTAATGAAGGAATTTCTTCTTCAGCTCTTTTTTATCCTACTAGTAGTTATTTATTATCTTCCAAGCAGGTTAACAGTAGTCACCAGAGAAGTTCCCATTCAATAGTCAGGTAGCCTTTAAGAGACATCTACTGCTTCTCTGTATAGGAGCCACTGAGATAACAGTGACTACCGCTGTGTTGAGTCTTTTCTGTTTACCAGTACTGTGTCAGGCACTTTACATGTATTATCTTAATGTCCGCAACCACTGTGGGTGTGGTACTTACTGTCCCTGTTTTAAAGGTGGGGAAAGAGGCTTAAAGAGGAGACTGAATAACTTTTCCACTTTGAGAGCCAGAGCAGAGCAGGAGGAACTCATTATTGTAATAGTTATATTGTAGTAACTCATTGTCATAACTGCATAAAGCACTTGCTATGCGCCAGGCACTGTTAGCTACACGGGCTTTACATTGATTAACTCCATTAATTGATCCTCACAACAGGCCTGTAAGGAACCCAGGGATGGAACCCAGGGCTCCATGGAATTCCTTAGAAAAGATTGGTAGAGAGCCCTTCATCCTATGCACTTAGGAGCCAAAGTCCTGTTATATACAGGATGAAATTACTAGAAGTGGGCTCAGGTCAGGACACCTGGAGCCATGTATAACTATTTGTTGAATGAAGAATGAATAGAGGGAGGAAAAAACTGTTGTTACGCTAGTAATTCTTTGCCTTTTTCAGTATATATCAACAGCTCCATTCTGTTTGGTTATGTCTTTCTGTTCTAGGGAAGTGTGGTTTTCTCTGTTTGATTGACCCCTGTAAGTGTTTTTTGAGCTCTTGCTGGGGTTCATTTGGGCTCACCAGGGGCTCTCTAGGCCAGGCTGTGGCTTAAGTGGCTGTGGCAGGAGAAGTGGACAAACAGGTACTCTTCCTGCCCTTACAGCGTTTGTAGTCTGGTTAGGTGAGACAGACATTAAACAGGAATTCCTCTGCTAGAATGTAGCTTTGCCTGATGAATCCTTTTTGTATTCTCTTTGAGGCACAGAATATCTTAAGCAAAGTTGCTGAGGAAACAGGGCTGACTGTAGTGGCACGGAAAGAAGTGGCACTGGAAATGATGGGCATCTTAAGGGAAGGCATGCTGAGGGGCATCCTGTTAGGCAAACCTGTATCTTCAGGTGCACGGTTGTGCTGAGCAGAATGGCTTGCATATCATAATGTTTATTGTAGAACATACTTATCTTAGATAATTTTTGCTATGGCATTTTCAGAAGTGGGTTTGTTATAATAGCAGATAGTAGTAGATTATATTATTAATGATAAAAAGGTTGCATGGGGATGTAACGCTCGTTTCCTAAATGTTATATATTTACATTTTTCCAATACATGTATGGGCTCTTAAAGTTGATAAAATAAAATTCATGTATAAGTACTGAAGATTATATAGCAGCTTTTTGTCATTATGGGATTGTTTTGTTTTGTTATTTTACGTAATAAAAATGGTACATTGCTCAGACTGGCCTGGAACTCCAGGGCTCAGGCAATCCTGCCTCAACTGCCTGAGTAGCTGGGACTTCAGGCACTTACCACCATGCATGGCTTCATTATGTATTTTTTTAATCACTAGTTTTTGAACATATAGAACTATCACATGCGGAGTGGTCACATAGAGTTAAAAGATTAAAAGATTTTGCATTTTAAGAAAAAGAGCCTTCGAATTGGGCGCTGGTCATCCTATAGCTAAGAGAGGCATGGAAGCCTATCCTGCCATGTGGTTTCACTCTTCATGCTGAATTTCAAAGCTTCACTTCTCCACTGCTACAGAATTACAAGGGCTGAAGCAATGAGAGGAAATGTGCCTAAGAGTGACAAGGTTGCTACTAACTGAAAAGACAGAAACACATGTTTGAGAAGCATCAATTTATAGTAAACTTGAACACAGGCCTAGCAATTAAAATATTTGACCCTACTATCTTCTGGGTCTCCTGTATTAAGGAATATGATGTAATGTAGTACTTTAGTACAGTGGTTTCTAAGAAGTTCTATAAATTCTAAAAGGGGGCGTTGGGTAAGGAGAAGCAGCAAACTGTATGATTAAAGAAGATTGAAATAAATGTGATACTTCTTGCCAATCTTAGAGCATGTTCGCAAATTTGATTTGGTTTGATTCCCCTATCTGTAGGCCATTTGATTTTGGGCCATCACTGAAAGAGGCCTGTCTTTCTCCTTTTCTAAAAAACAAGCTAATTGAATGACAGAGGCTCTTTTATAGGGAGAGATGATGCATAGTCCCCTAATGTATTTTGTGTGAGGTTCAGGACTGTTATCTGAGATGTCTAAGGACTAGTACCTACATTTCTGAATAATTTTGATAAAGTGGACCTGCTTAGTGTTTTTGGAAATAGAAATAGAACATTATAATGGAGATACATGCATTATTGTGGTCTCCATCAGGATTTTAGGCTGTTTATAATGGCTGCATGAATTTTGTATGGTGGAAAAAGGAAATTTCTCATTGAAGCTGACTTGTCAAATATTTTTCTCTTAAAAATTGTTTGCAGCATCAGTGCCAGCAGTAGTTCCCAAGGGCTGTCTCAGCCATCCACCCAGACAACTCAGTATCTGAGAGCTGACACACCCAACAATGCAACTCCTATCACCAGTAAGAGTTAATTTAATTCTAAAGCCAATTTACTAAAGTTGTCTATGCCTTTTGCCAGCGTTCCTGCATGGTTAGTACACTTGTAGGACATGTTGTATAAATAATATCTAAAGTATGCAAAACCAGGCAGGATCTTTAACTTTTGCTTACTATAGCATCAAATGAAACATTCTAAAATTGAGATATTAAAAATAAAATTTAAGTGCTAGAATTAGTTTTGTTTTGAGGAGATTTCCATAGATTAATTCTGTTAAAATGGCTTACTAAATCACTTCTATAGAAATTTTCAGTTAGTTATATTTATTGTACATGCTAAAAATACTTTCTAAGAAAAAGTTTATTTTGAAAAATTTTAGTCATTAATAAGAAATTTACTATTTTTAATTATGCATATTACCTTAAGGAGATAGGTTATTCTTCTGTTATGTGTGTTGAAAAGACAGTACCTGTACTTTTTTAAAAGGCCAATAATATATTTGGTTATAAATTAAAAAATGAAAAAGGAGTAGAAAAAATATTTGAAGACATAATTGTCAAGAATGTTTTAAGATGACAGTACAGCAGACCATACATCTAAGAAACTTAGAGAACTCCAGGAAGGATTAACATACACACTCACTCACATATACTTATGCACCTAGACATTTCTCAGTAAAACTGTTGATCACTGGTTTTGGATGTTATCAGCCTACATCTATTATAAAGTTCTCCAAAGCCTTTCATGTAGTTCTTCTGGCAACATTGATGACCATTGCATAGTCCACTAAAATTTTAAGATTCCTTCTCCCCCCAATATTTACCAAAGCTGATAAGTCATTAGAGATGCCATTCCAGCTTCTACCTGCCAGCACTGGATTTTCCTTTTATTCTAACATTTTTTTCTTGGAATAAAAACCTAAAATTGGGGGGCAGCACCTGTGGCTCAAAGGAGTAGGGCGCTGGCCCCATATGCCAGAGGTGGCAGGTTCAAACTCAGCCCCAGCCAAAAACTGCAAAATAAAACAAAATAAAAGAATGAAATTAAAAAAAAAAACCCCTAAATCTGTGGCTATACATTTTATTTTTGATTCATTGTATTAAGAATGAATGGCGATTAAGGGAAATTAACAATTTGAATCTCATAAGGGTTTTACTAGGCTGTGGGAATGTCAGAATAATTAAATTAATCATATATTACATAAGAAAATGTATTTTTTCAAACATCTCTTTATTTAAAAGGCTCTTTTGTTATGAGACTGGATTAGAAAATCTTTTGGGAGAAAAGCTGTCCATAGGAGTGATTAAGTTAAATTCTTTGAGTTAAGGCATGTTTCATGAGACTGAAAGACAATTGATGTGTTGGTAATTGTAACATTATTTTTAGAGTTTGTTGTTTTAATTATGCATTTTAACATTTTGGAATAGTATTGTGCTGGATAGGAGAGCATTTTACTAAATTATCGTGACCTTCATAATTAACTCCCCCAGATCATGTATATGCCTGTTTTCTTTGATTAATTTTTACTTATTCATTCCTGTGACTTGTTCTGAAGTTCTGGCTGAACTAGTTAGCTCCAATACCATAATAAGGGTATTTATATTGCTTGGTTTGGCTTTGTTGGCTCCTCAGGTTATCCTACCTTGCGAATAGAGAAGAACGACCTGAGAAGTGTCACCCTTTTGGAGGCCAAAGCCAAGGTGAAGGATATAGCAATATCCAGGGAGAGGATAACTCTAAAAGATGTACTGCAAGAAGGTATTTATTTTTCAACATCAGTTTATTAAGTAAGATTTAATGTTACCACTACAGTTTTTTCAAATAATTTTAAAAATTATATCTCCTTTTGTGTCTGAGTTTAGAAAATAGTGTATAATTTATTTCTTTCAGCTCAGTGCCTGTGGCTCAAGCAGCTAAGGCACCAGCCACATACACGTAAGGTGGTGGGTTCGAATCCAGTCCGGGCCCACCAAACAACAATGATGGCTGCAACCAAAAAATAGCCAGGTGTTGTAGCGGGCACCTGTGGTCCCAACTACTTGGGAGGCTGAGGCAGGAGACTCACTTGAGCCCAAGAGTTGGAGGTTGCTGTGAGCTGTGATGCCACAGCACTGTACCCACGGGTGACAGCTTGAGGCTCTGTCTCCAAAAAAAAAAAAATTTATTTCTTTCATGAAAATAATTTTCATTTTGGAGCAGCACCTGTGGCTCAAAGTAGTAGGGCACCAGCCCCATATACTGGAATTGGCAAGTTCAAACCCAGCCCTGGCAAAAAAAAAAAAAAAAAGCTCGGTGCCTATAGCTCAAGCGGCTAAGGTACCAGCCACATACACCTGAGCTGGCGGGTTTGAATCCAGCTCGGGCCCACCAAACAACAATGATGGCTGCAACCAAAAAAAAAAAAAAAAAATAGCCAGGCATTGTGGCAAGCACCTGTAGTCCCAGCTACTTGGGAGGCTGAGGTAAGAGAATCACTTAAGCCCAGGAGTTGGACATTGCTGATGCCACAGCACTCTACCCAGCGCAACAACTTGAGGCTCTGTCTCAAAAAAAAAAAAAAAAAAAAAGTGTTTCATTTTTCTTTTCTTTAGACTTTAAAATGCTTCATATAACTTTAGTTCACTTTTAGATTTTCAAATATATTAAAGCAGGCTCGGCGCTGTGGCTCAAGCGGCTAAGGCGCCAGCCACATACACCTAAGGTGGCAGGTTCGAATCCCCAGCCTGGGCCCGCCAAACAACAATGATGGCTGCAACCAAAAAATGGCCGGGCGTTGTGGCAGGCGCCTGTGGTCCCAGCTGCTTGGGAGGCGGAGGCAGGAGACTCGCTTGAGCCCAGGAGTTGGAGG
>CAUYQV010151093.1:0-58129 GCA_963574575.1 Galagoides demidoff | reverse complement strand
CTCTTTCATATTAACTTTAGTGAAGTTACGTATGATGTGCCTGGGGGATGTCTTATTTGGGTTGAGTCATGCTGGGGTTCTGAAACTGTCTGCTATCTGAATTTCAGAATCTCTTGGCATGTCTGGAAAGTTCTCTTTCATAATTTCATGAAGAATAGCCTCTGTGTTTTGTGAAACAACTTCATTGCCTTCAGGGATTCCTATAAGGTGAATATTAGTTTTCTTCAAATTATCCCAGAGCTCTGTAAGAGAATGATCTGTTTTTGGTCTCAATTTCGCTTCCTATTTGAGTGCTTGGGTGCGTTCAAAAGCTTTGTCTTCAATGTCAGAGATCCTTTCTTCTGCCTGCTCCATTCTGTTACCAAGGGACTCTACTGTATTTTTCAGATCTTTGGGGGCTACAAGCTCTTGCCTCAATGTGTCAAAATCTTTGGTGATTTTTTTCTTTTCTTTTCTTTCTTTCTTTCTTTCTTTCTTTTTTTTTTTTTTTGACAGAGCCTCAAGCTGTCACCCTGGGTAGAGTGCCATGGCATCACAGCTCACAGCAACCTCCAACTCCTGCGCTCAAGCGAGTCTCTTGCTTCAGCCTCCCAAGTAACTGGGACCACAGGTGCCCGCCACAATGCCCAGCTATTTTTTTGGTTGCAGCCATCATTGTTATTTGGTGGGCCTGGGCTGGATTCAAACTCACTCCCTTAGGTGTATGTGGCTGGCTTCTTAGCCACTTGAGCCACAGGAACTGAGCCAATTTTTTCTTTGAATTCATTGAATTCTTGAGAGAATTTTGAAATGCTCCTTGAATTTCTAATTCCAACTTTTACTCTATTCTATTAATCTTATTTGCAATCCAAATTCTGAATTCAATTTCTGACATCTCAGCCATCTGTTTATGAATGGGATCTTCTGTTGCATCTGCCATATCCTTCATTGAGGGGATTGATCTATTCTGGTTATTCATGTTACTGGAGTTTTTCCTCTGATTCCGCCCCATGCTTATTCTATACCATTTGGCTAGATGAGCAGATAAGGATAAGTTGGGTTGGGGGCTCCCGGGGTAGTGATTAGCTAGCCCTTTGCCCAAAAGCTGGGACTGGTGTCTGTACCTTTTCCCCTAGAACTTTGCCAAGGACCCATAAAATTCTATGGCTGGGGGCCTCCTTGGTGTGGTGGGGCTAAGGAGCTCAGTCTTGTTTTCAGCTGGTTTCTGTTCTACCCTAGTGAATCAGTTACTCTGAGTTGAAGTCTCAGCTATGGAGAAATACCAGCAATTAAGTCACACTGCCCCCCACAGGCAACAATTGGAAAAGGAAAATCAAACAGTCCCACAACCACACACCCAGGGTACACTTTGGATAGGCCAATCAGGTGATTGGCCCAGTTTGAGAGGTCCAAATCAATTGTTTCAGTCAGCGCCAGTCTCATGTGGGAGAGTTCAAAAGGTCTCTGGCAACTAGATAGCAGGCATCTGCTGGCAGCTCAAGTATGACTCACTCCGGTGCTCCGTGAGGTCAGAAGGATCCATCCAGTAAATAAACTAGTCTGAGAAGGTTGATGCCTCCTTCCCCACCTTGCACCTCTGTCATACCCAGTCACTGGTCACCCCACAGGGCTGGGACCCAGTTTCTTCCAATGAGCAGATGCTCTAGGGGTTTACAACTGCCTGAGTCATAGGGAGATCTATGTGTTCTGAGCCAGGCTGTTGCTCTCTGCTACTATCCGGCAGGGGGAGGTGAGGCCTGACAACTTTGGGTGTTTAATGGAGGCTGGGGCGGTTCGTTCAATTCCCGCCCCACCCCTGATTAATGTTGCTGGCAGAACAGGACAGAACAACTTCACAGAATTTATTTCTGTCCCGGCTATACTCCCCTGTGGATCAGATGCTGCTTGAGTTGATGGAAATCACAACTGAGTCTCAGGCAGCGGCAAGCAGTTAGAGGTCACACTTAGCTGTCAGTTCAGCCTCTGCCTGCCCACCTTTGTCTCAGCTATGATCCCCCGAGGGCTGGGTGCGTCTTAGGCTCAGTAAAACAGTCCTCTGGCTTAGTCTAGCCCTGGGAGTCTGCCGTCTTTGTGCATGGGTATTCTAGTCCCTGCACTCCGTCCAAGATACTACCACCTCAGGCCTTCCCTTTACTCATGGGGCTTGTGCTTCCATCTCAGATCCGTTCTGCCAGTGGCTGCCACTGGAGAAGATGCCCGGCTTCCTCTGGTTGCCCAGAGAGACAGAGTGTGTCTGTCCAGAATAGCCCAAGGGGTGTGTGAGCCTTATTGTTCCCACTGAGCTGCAGCTCTGCACCTCATGGCACTACCACTCCTGTATGGTTCCCTCTCAGCTGACCAATCTCTCCTTACTCTCATGCTTCAGAATCAGCACAGATCAGCAATAGCCCCTGCCCCATCCACACATCTCAAGAAAATGCCCAAGAATCTGGACTCCATGGGGGACAGGCTTCCAGTCCTTGGGGTGAGAGTAAAGGGGAGTGCTGGGAGTTCATAATTGTAGGTAGAGAATATATACAGTTTTATGACTGGAGGAGAGTATCTTGGCACCCTAGTAGGGGTAGGAAGTCCAGTTTTTAGAGGTTCTCTCCCATGGATAGAATGAGAGGATGTTTGAACTCTGCTTGCTTGTTTGTATGGCGTATCTTGCAAGCCCTTCTCATGGGGGAGGGGATTCCTGTCCGCTTGGCTATGGATTTTGTACCTTTTGTTTGTATTCTTGGGTCACAGCTTGCCTCAGGAGGGTTGATGTTCGTTCTTCAACCTTCTCTCTTGGCTCAGCTCCAAACCATCAGCTTACTTGCTAAACTTCTGTCTTTTAACGCTCCTTCTGGATGGGTGCCTCTGTGGAAAGCTGGCTGCAGTCCGCCAACTTGCCTCCCCAGCTCTAAGAATTTTTATGAAATGGTGAATAGACCCTTGTGACCACTGCTGAGATTAAGAGATAAAGCATCACCAGTGACTGGGAGCCCCTCTCACATCTGCCCCTGCCATTATCCTCTAATAAAGGGAACTACTATTTGGCCTTCTGTTGCTGTGAATTAGTTTTGCTTGCTTTTACTTTTATATAAATGACAATATACAGTATTTTGTTTCTGGCTTTCTTCACTGCAAACAATGCCTGAGAGGCCTCCAAGTGGACGTGCACAGTAGTTACTTGCTCTGTCTTTCTGCACTGTGCTCTATTGTGCAGGTGCACTGGGATTTGTTGTTCATCACACTCTGTCTTGTGATGCTGTGTTCCACTGTGATTCTCCATTGTGTGGTGTCTTGCTGTGTACCATCATACAGGTGCATGGTGATTTGTCCATCATGCTCTATTTTGCAGCGATTCATCCATCATGCTCTATCTTGCCGCACTGTGCTCCATCGTAAAGGTGTGCTGTGATTAGGCCATGGTGCTCTGTCTTGCCATGCTGTGCTCCATTGTGCAGGTGCCCTGCAATTGGTCCATTGGGCTCGCGCTGTGCTCCATCATACAGTTGCACCAGGATTAGTACATTGCATTCTGTCTTGCCGTACTGTGCTCCTTCCTACAGATGCACCACAATTTGTTGTTCATTGCACTCTATCTTGTGGTTCTGTGTTCCACTGCAATTTCTCCATTGCGTGGTGTCTTGTGTTCCATCGTACAGGTGCAGTGATTTGTCCATCGTTCTCTATCTTCAGTGATTCATCCATGGCGCCCTCTCTTGCCTCACTGTGCTCCATCGTACAGGTGCACTGCGATTCATCCATGGCGCTCTGTCTTGCCGCCTTGTGCTCCACCATACAGAAGCACTGGGATTTATTTCTCTCTTCTCCAGTTGCAGGGTGTGTGGTTTGTTTCTAGCTTGGGCTATGATGATTAATGCTGTCATAAATATTTTTACAAACAAATACTCAGGATTTTTATTTAATAGTGGTGTTGTTACTGGTTTCTAGCTTAATTTCTCTGTGGTTAGCAAATGTATAGATATAATGATAACTTTCTCAAATTTGCTGAGACTTGCTTTGGGCACAACATACGACTTATTTTTGTGAACATTCTGTGTGCTCTTGAAATGACTACTACATTCTCATTATTCATTGCATTGTTCTATTATTCATTTTATTTTAAGAGAGAGTCTCACTTTGCTGTTCTGGCTAGAGTGACATCTTCATAGCCCTCTGCAACCCCCAACTCCTGGGCTCACCTGATCCTCCTGCCTCAGCCTCCTGAGTAGCTGGGTCTACAGGCGTGTACCACCATACCTGGATAATTTTTCTATTTTTTGTAGAAATGGGGGTCTTGCTCTTGCTCAGGCTTGTCTCAAGCTCCTGATGTCAAGTGATCCTCCTGCCTGTGCTACCAGAATGCCAGGATCACAGGTATGAGCCAATGCACCTGGCCCTGCTCTCTGTATTTTTGTTGGTTCAAGTTTATTAATCGTATTGTTCAAATCCTTTATGTCTATACTGATTTTTTGTCTTCTTTTTCTTTTAACAAGAAAGAGAATTATGTTAAAATCTACACTAGGACATAGATTTGGCTATTTCTCCTTTTCTCTGGCTGTTTTCTTTTTATTGAGGCTATTTTTTGCTGCACACAAATTTAAATTTTTTATATTATCTTGTTAAGTGATTCTTTATATTATAAAATATCTCTATTAACAAATATTGCATTAAACAATATAGTATCTTTAACAAAGTGTCTGTAAAGTGTGTGTGCAATTTAAAATATGGATATCCTGTATGTTATAAGTAGGTATATGTTATAACTACATGCTATCATTATGTTGTTATTAAGTATTTGTTATATCAGCTTTTTCTACTCTTTTAATTTCAGTATTTCATACTCCTCATATCTAAGGTACATGCTCTCTATAGTCATGATTTAATTGTGTTTTGCTTTTTAAGACATCTGACAGCTTTTCGATGAATCAACAATCTTTGAAAATTTTCATCTTCCCTACTCTGCTAACCTGCTTATTACACATTCTGGTCTTATTCTTATATGGCTGCATCTCCTTTAGATTTGGATGTCACCTCTTCCTAGACTCAGTAAGGGACTAGCTAGCAACATGGTAAAGCCTGCCTATCCCCTTCTGCCTCTTGTGTTATGTTGCCATGTATTTAATGTCACACATATTTTAATTTTCTGAGCACACTGTTGCTTTTGTTTTAAGTAGTCAGATTTACTTATATTTGCCCATATAGTCACCTTTCCTGTTTTCCTCATTTCTTTTTATCTTTTTGTGCTTCCATCTTGGATCCTTTCCTTTAATAATTCTTTTAGTGTTTGTCTTCAGGCAATAAGTTTTTATGTATCTAAACTAATTTTATTTTACCTCATTTTATTTCATTTTTAATCGACAAAAATTGTATATGTTTATGGGGTACAATGTAATGTTGCAATACATTGTGAAGTGATGATGTCAAGCTAATTAACAAATCCATCACCTCACATACTTATTATTTTTGTGATGAAAAACATTTAAAATCTACTCTCTTAGTAATTTTGAAATGCACAGTGCATTGTTATTTATTATTGTCAACATTCTACGCAATAGATGTCTACAACTTGTCTTTGACCAACCTCTGCCCTTCCCTCATTCCCTGTCCTCCCCATCCTGTCCTACCTAACACTGAATATTGAGTTCTACTTGGCTGATTAAAAGATGTCATTCTGTTGTTTGGCTTCCATCATTTCTGCAAAGAAGGCTGCCATTGTCTTTTTATTGCTTTTTTGAAGATAAAGTATCTTTTAAAGATTATCCCCTTTGTCTTTAGTTTTCAATATTTGACTATGACTTGCTGTGATGAAGAGTCTGACTGTCTATTTTTATGTTTGATGCTAACGGCTTTCAAGCCTCTCCTATCTTTCTTCCTCCTTTGCCCTATATCTAGGCTTTATTTCATGACTTAATCAACCCCCAAAGACTTCACCCAATACTGTCACTTTGGGGGTTCGATTTCAACATATGAGTTTTGTAGGGGGACACAAACATTTACAACATGGTACCAAACAAGTGGTCACCATAATTTAGTCAAGTTGACATGTAGAATTAGTCATCAAATGCTCCATGCTTTCTCTCTTCTATTCTTGAGACTCAAATGATATGTTGTTAAATATTTTCTACCTGGCCCTATATGCATCTAATTTTCTGTATTTTTATTCACTTTTTTCCTCTGCTTCCATCCGAATATTTTTATATCTCTATTTTCAGGTTTACTTGTTCTCTGTTTTGATAGATGTAGTAAACTCACAACTGAAATTTTAGTTTATATTATATACAGTATTTTTCAATTTTAGGACTTTTAATTGATTATTTTTAAGTAGATAGCAGCTTCTGCTGATTTTCTCCATCATTTCCTCTATTTTTTTGCCTATTAATCATAGTTATTTTAAAGTGTATGTCCAGAAATGCTAATATCTCTTTCCTCTGTGGTCTGTTTTCATTCTGTTTTTCTCTAGATTTTTAGGATTTGATCATATGCCTATGTTGCCTGGTAACTATTGCTGCTGAAAATTGCACATGAGAAATTGTAGAGCTTCTGGGTTGCAATATGTTCTTTCAGAAAAGGGTTAGTTTTCTTCTTATGGCAGATAGTGTATGACAAAATCATCTCTATCTAGTGACATGTGACCTGTTGCACACTCCTATTCCTCAGCCTTTTCAGGGTTTTGACTCAGGTGTTTATTTGGAATCCTCCAGTGTATCTGGAAGGCAGGGCTTTTCCACCAGTGGGCCTGGAGAAGGGAGAGCATTGAGACTAAGAGGAACGTTAAGAGCTCATGAGATTTGCCTTGCCAGTTTCGAACTTGCTTGGGAACTGTCATCCTTTCCTTCTAAAGTTTGCTCCATCGCCCCCCACCCCATCTATATGTTGAAACCTTAATCCCAATACAATAGTATTTGAAGATGAGACTTTGGGGAGGTAAGGAGGTCATGAGGATGGGGCCCTCATGAATGGGATTGCTGCCCTTATCAGAAGAGGACAGAGACCCAGCTAGTTGTCTTTTCATCATCCGAGGATATGTGTGGAAGTTGGCCCTCACCAGGACCTTCCCATGCTGGCACCCAAATCTCAGATTTTAGCCTCCTGAACTGTAAGAAATAGATGCATTTTTGTTTATAAGCCAGCCAGTCTATAGACTGTTGAATGGACTAAGCCAACTCTTCTTATCTTTGTAAAATGCTGTCTTGCCCACTAGATCACTGCTGCCCACAGCCTCTGTGAGCCACACTGTGAAATACACCCCAAGGGAGAGACCCACAGGGGCACTGCAAGGACCTCAGTGTGTTTCTCTGAAGTCTTGATCCCTGAAGTCCACCCTGCCTGGGATATTTTTTGGTATCTTTGAACAGCCCCATTTAGAGGAATTTTCAGCTTTTGTAGTTGTTTTCCATGGGTAACATGGAAAAGTCTGAATCCAGATGCTTATCTTTATCCAGAAGCAAACATCTGATGGATGTTTTGTATGGATGGATGTTTGCATTTAGCAAGTTTCTAACTCAATTTTTTCTTCTTCCCTGAAGAAAAAACATTAATGGTTTGTCTGGACCAAGAAGGAAGAATACCCTTGTGTTTTCTGAGTTTTCAAAACATGCAATTGCTCTAATTGCTCTGAAAGGAAGCTCCTTTGTGAAAGAAAGCTGGGAGGAGCCTTCTACTCAGGGCCCTGTGTCTTGCATGTGGTGGATCCAGGAAATGTTAAGGCTGGTGGGAGGTGTAGCGCCTGGTGGGGCCTGAGGACCCTTTCATGGATGTGTGTCAGTAGGTAGAGAAGGCCTCTGAAGCTGCAAGCAAAGATTGTGTCTGCCTGCATGTGTGTTTTCTTTTCTTTTTCTGAGACAGAATCTTATTTTGTTGCCCTCGGCAGAGTGCCATGCTGTCACAGCTCACAGCATCCTTAAACTCTTGGGCTCAAGAGATCCACCTGCTTCAGCCTCCTGAGTAGCTGTGCCTACAGGCCCTGCCACAATGCCTGGATAGTTTTTCTATTTTTAGTAGAGTCAGGGTCTCCCTCTTGCTCAGGCTGGTCTCAAACTCCTGAGCTCAAGCAATTCTCCTGCCTCCACTTCCCAGAGTGCTGGGATTACAGATGTGAGCCACTGAGCCTGCCTTGCATATAGGTTTTCATCAGATTCCTAAAGGATCCTTGTGACAAACCCCACCCACCTTCCGCTGAGTCCAGTGATCTAATATGAGGAACTGAGATAGCCCAAGAGGGAAAGTCATGTTTGCCCACCTGGCTCTGCCTACACATGACCTTTCTCTGTGTGCATCTGGAAAGAGAGGGCTCTCCAGTGTCCATTCCTTCCTCACACCAGTTCTGTTGGATGAGGACCCCATCCTTATGGCCTTCTTTAACCTGAATCACCTCCTTAAAGAACACCCGTCTCCAAATACAGTCACATTCTAAAATCCTGGGGGTGAGGGCTTCAACTTATGGATTTAGGTGGGGGGACACAATTCAGCCTGTAACAGAAAAGCTACCCAAGATTGTGGTTAGTGACAAAACTGAGGCTGAAGATGAGACAACCCCCTGCTGCTTCCCCAACCCCCAGAATGAGCTTCTCATTAAAAGGATGTGTTTTTTCATATCTTCAGCTTCTGTACCTATGTAGTGTGTGTTCAATGAACATTTCGTGGAGTGCCACAACCCAGGACTTCTAAGTTCAATGCACATATATAATTTTCTCTTCCCTTGATATAAAAACTGAGCCCACAGTGATTAGATCACTGTGATCATATGGTGGGTTGGTGGCAGAGAGAGGATGAGAATTCAGGTCTCCTGCCCCCAAACCCAGTGTGCTGTGACCCACCCCCTGGCTGGGCCTCCTCTGTGCCTTACTAAAATCAGAGAAAAGGGAGCAAGTTTGTGAGTCAGGGAGTCAGCACCAACTCATTTCCTCTTACAGGATATTTGTGTTTAAATCTCTGTGTCAGGCCGAAGAGGAGAAATCGAAGCCATGTGTGTGCAGTGGGCTCCTGGTGGCCCGAAGGGCCAGGCAGGTCATGGGCCTGAAGCTGAGAGACAGGGCTGCCCTGGGGAGGCCTGGTTTACGTGGTCTCTCAACTTTCCTGTGACCCCACCCAACTTCATTTTTGAATGCTGGTGTGTGTGTGCGCGCGCGCATGTGCATTCGTGCGCACGCATAGAAAACTTGAAAGAATTTGACTGAGTCTCTACAAATAGTGTTCTTGTCTCAAATCCCAAATGTAAGGAAGGCCAAAGTAGCTCACGTCTTCATAGCTGAGTTATAATTTAAAATAAGAATGAAAGTGAAATGTTCTTAAAACGTTAAGGAAAAAGCATTTCTGTTTTCAGGATGGAGTTGAAGATGATATAGTCACAGAGCAGATGACTTTCCCTGGGAAGGAGCAGATCTCTCAGCGAAAGCTTCTGGAGCCTTCTGGGGCAGGGCTTCCAGTGGCTGCCGGGGGCTGTGGTTTGCTCATGTGGAGGGATAAAGCTGTGCTGGAGTCCCCTCCCTGCTGACTGTTTCACACACTGCAGCATTTTGTCTTCACCTGCCCTGTTGTGAGTGTCATGGTCCCACCTTCCAGGAGAGGAAGGTAGTATGTGGAGATGCTCAACTTCTAGTGACAAAGCCGGAAACACCACCTACTCCTCAGCCCGCAGGGTAGTCTTTGCACTCCTCCGTGCATGGAGAGTTGCATGACCTTGGCCAAGGCCTTTAACATCTCCCTGCCTCAGTTTCCTTGTCTGTACAGGGGACTGTGGGATACCAAAATATGTCATCACAGCATCTGAGGGCTTGCTGTGTTGAAGGCAACTAAGCAAAAATAGGGAAGCTCCCTGCCCTCTATTTGCCCAAAAGAGGGACATAGATTTACAAACACAAAAGGTATTCCATTCCCATCCAAGCAGATCAATAAAGGGTAACCACTGAAGACACCTTTATATCCTTATCACCTGACTCTTTCTTTGCTAACTATTAATTTGCCTTCCCAAAAGACACGTCTTAGAGACTCAGAGGGCTTTGTCTTCTCACTTACTTAAAAATTTGCTGTTCCTTGTAAGATGAAATTCACAGCTGCCTCTTTGAGAATAGCTCATTTCCTGATGTCCCTGTGCATGTATGAAATATGCCATTACTAAATTTCTGTTGATTTTTCTCTTGTTTGTCCTTCATTACAAGAATCTTTTCCAACCAAGAACTTATGAGGATTGAATTTTTTTTCTTTCCTTACAGAACCATTATATTACTACTTTAGTACGTTGTTGTGGGGTTAAACAAAGCTCTGACACTTTGTTAACTCAGTAAATATGGTGCCTGGCTCCAGGTGGGCGCTGAGCTCAGTGTAGCTGCTATGACCCTTCCTATCATCCTTTAAATTTGTGCTTTTTAAAAATTTCAGGTTAATGTGAGGGCGCTAACAACCAAGTCACAATATTTAACTTTGTTAGGTGTTCTCTCTGGTAGTTATGTCTCACAACCCCACATTGTGTCCATTAGAGGGAGCCCCTCCCTTCCCTCATTCCCCCTCCCCAACTTGAACTGAAGTAAGTTTTTCTCTTATGTGGGTGTGAATTAGATCATCTACTAGCTTTTAAATGTGGGAGGCGAGGCCCTTTGGTTATCAGCAACGAACACCAACTCTGGCCAGTGTGAGTAGAAAGGCTCTAAGACTGCTGTAGCCCCAGCGTCGTGGAAAGGCTGAGGGGCCAGGCTCAGGAAGGAGGGGACCAGGCCTGTGGGATTTGGGGAGAGAAGCACCTCAAAGCCCTCAAAGAGAAGCACATTTGGCTCCAGCTGTTTTCCACGTTGTATCCCTCTGCTCAAGACTGAAGACCGGGAGAAGGAGAAAGTGGCTATATGAGTTTCTTATCACTGATGTAACAAACAACCACACACCAGTGACTTTAAACAAGGCAAATATTTTCTCCTGAAGTTCTGAAGGTTGGAAGTCTGAAATCAGTTTCCCGGAGCTGTAATCAAGGTGTCCACAGGGCTGCCTTCCACCTGGAGGCTCCAGGGGAGAATCTGTTCTTTGCTTTTTCCAGCTTTTAGAAGCTGCCCACAGTCCTTGGCTCTTTGCTCTATTCTCTCTCTCCAAAGTTAGCAGCGTGCCAGCTCCTCTCCTCCCTGACTTCAGCTGTCATCCTCTTACCTTCTGTCTCAGACTCCGATTCCCCAGCCTTTGTGTTACAAGCCTTGTGATTACACTGGGCCTTTGTATGCAATCCAGAAAAATCGCCCCATCTCACGACCCTTGATATAATCACATCTTCAAAGTCCCCTTTGCCAGGTATTTTAATATATTTTCAGGTTCCTGGGACTAGGACGTAGAAGTTTTCGGGAGCCATTATTCTGCTGACTGTAGTGGCCAACCTAGCCATTTAGTTCACATGCCTATCCCTGGCACCAGCCTACTCTGGACCAATGGGGTGGCTTATTGACACACTGTTTGCTGAGCCCCATGCCTAGACTTTCTGATTCAGCAGGTTTAGGAGGGGCCAGAAAATTTGCATTTCTATGGATTCCAAAATGCCTTCCATACTGCTAGTCTTAGAATCACATTTTGAGACCCACTGGGTAAAGATTGGTAGAATTTCTTGACTGGGTCTCCACATAGCCTGCATATTTACAGGAAGGGAAATGTCCTAAAATATTCTTGGGATGCAGGAGTCTGGAGAGAGGAAATGACTGTAAGTGGAGGGGCACCAATGTGTGGGCTGTTAGGGCTTTCTGCTCTGTGTGGGACACACAGGGATGGTCTGTGAGGGAGGTGAGCTCCAAATGCTGGAGGAGGGCAGAGAGAGGTCACTGAGACCCAGGAGTGGGGCGCTAAGTCCTGGTCGAGTGCTCAGTGGTTTGGCCACCAATGCTCCTGTAGGAATTCAGACTGAGCAGGTACTGTGTGGGACAACTATATCTGGACCTTGGAGCCAGGGTACAAGCAACGGAAAGAATCTGCTTTTAATTCTCAGAAATAAGGAGGCTGGATCAAATGACCGGTGGGCTCAGCTGACCAGCCCAGCCTGCAGGCCTGTAGCTCAGTCCCAAAGCTAATGATGTCATAGCCCTGGGCTGCATCCAAACTGTGTAGTTACATTGATGGGATTAATCAGCTCATGTTAACATGTTGGTAATCATGAAATAAGACCACCATTTCAAGAGGATACTTAGGGCTGAGGGACTAAAGTGAAATCATTTTGACTTCTATAGAGGTCACGGTTGAATTATCACAAAACTTCCCTTATTTGAAGCAGATGCTTATTAAGATTAATTTAGTGTGAAAAGTGAAGCAGACTGAGTATAAAAGACATTGTCTCCTCAATCACGTAACAAGACACTTCCTCATTGTCTTCTACTCACTGAAGATGATCGTACACTTCCTTGGAGACATTTCGGCACCGTGAGCCGAGCCCCCGTGCAATCCCTCTTTTGGGAGATGGTCAATGAAATCTCAGTGTTCACACAAAGATAAAGTGGGCAGGGACAAAAGGGAGCACAGCTGGGGAGGAGAAACTGGGGCTGAAGACAGAGCCATCTTTCTGCTGAAACCACATCTTCAGCAATTCCAGAGATGTCCCTTGCCCAAGACAGGTCTGAGGAATGACTCTGCCTTATCCTAAGGAAGGTGCCTACTTGTGTGGCAGGCAGCTTGTGGCATCGGTCCAAAAGGACTGACAACCTGGCTGGTTGGGGCCACATTTGTTGGGCTCACAAAGGGTCTAATTCCTTTGGATCTCAGCAGCATTGCCATGTTCCCCATGCTTTTCTTTGTTGGAGCAAGTAAATTCTATTCTGCTTGTTTCTTACAAAATGCTTTGTTTTAAAACTTTTCCCTTTGCTCCTGAGACCTCCTTTGCTGTGTGGATCCCCTGACTGTTCCTGGGGTTCCAGCTGAGGCGCAGGTTTCTGCTCCCTGGAAACACTGTCTCATTGGAGTCAGTTCATTTGCCCATGTGACTACTTTTGTCATTACAAGACTGGAGACAACTGAGGCAGCAGGACCTCCCTTATAAAATACAAGGCTCTCCCAGGCTGGTGCTGAGAGGAAAAAGTCCTGGTGGGATGGGTGGCTGGCCACGTGGTCCCTGCCTGAGCTCTATTTTCTCTGGAATTCTTGCTTTCTCAGTCCCCCCTCCTCCAGGGCACGTTGGGAAGAGGCTACTTTTCCTGCTGATGTCCACTTACTAAGGGTGGACACGGTCTTTCCTTGTGATACTCCTACAACATGACTGAGATGGAAAGACACTTTCTTCATGTGTTGCCACATACAAGGGAAGCACAAAGAGGAAGCACAGCGAGAGCAGGAAGGTGAGCACCGTGGCTTTGGTATGAAGTGATGTGTGAGTCGTCTGTGCTGTATGACAAGTCACCGCAAAATACTCATGGTTTCCATGGGTCAGGAACCCAGGAAAGCATTGGATGGGTGCCTGTGGTTGCTCTCATGTGTTGACTGGGGTTGTAGTCATACTCTGCCATCATTCTCTTCTCTCTCCACCTCTACTTTGTCAGGCGCTGCAAGGGTAACCTCTTGAAGACTTTTGGGATTTGTTGTTTCTTCTCCATCAGACCCTATCAGTCTCCCCCAGATCATTCTAACAGCCTCCTAACCCCCTCTGTCCTCACCCTCACCCACTCATTCTACTACCTGGTACTACCACTACCTGAGAGACCTTTCTAAAATGCAAATCATCTTTCTGGATGAAAATCCTTTGGTAATTCTCTGTGAAGACAGTCTAGGTTCTGGGTGAACAACTTGTGATTCACTTCTTTTAGTATTTTTCCTGCTGTTTCTCATGTTTGGGGAGGGGTTTCCCATGACACAAGTTCAAAGCCAGGTTTGCCAGTAGGCAGAAAGCTGGAGGGCAGGAGCCAAGTTACATCTTGTCTCTAGCTTAGGAGTTTCCAACTCTGCACAACTCCATTTCCAGGAGGAGGTTGAAGAAATTGAATCGGAATCTGAGAGTGGGATGTGGGGGAAGAGAGGCCAGCCCTCTAGTTCTGAAGACGTTTCAAGTGACTTTACTGTGCAGCCCTGGTTGAGAGCCACCACCCTCATATGGCACTTCTCAAAATTGACTATGGAATGAATCTCCCGGGGATCTTGGCAGAATGCAGATTCAGGAGGTCTGGGGCAGGGTTTCCAGAATTCTGCATTTCTCATGAGGATGTGGGTGACACTGATGCTGCTGATCTGCAGGTCACAATTGGTGGATATGGGTCTAGTTTCTCACAATGCCCAACATACAGGCCAGGTACATAGCAAATGCTCAAGAAATACTTACTGTGGGCTGGGCATGGTGGCTCACGCCTGGACTCCCAGCACTCTGGGAGGCCAAGGCAGGTAGATTGCTTGAGCTCAGGAATTCAAGACCAGCCTGAGCAAGAGCGAGAACCCACCTCTAAAAACAGCCAGGTGTTATATGGCAGGCACTCATAGTCCTAGCTACCCAGGAGGCTGAGGCAAGAGGATCACCTGAGCCCAAGTGTTTGAGGTTGCTGTGAGCTATGACACCACAGGACTCTCCCCAAAGTGACAGAGTTAGACGTTGTCTCAAAAAAAAAAAAAAAAAAAAAACCAAAAGGAAAAAGGAAAAAGAAATATTTGCTGTAGGCATGAACGGGGGGAGGAATGACAGACACTAGTGCGTATCATTCATTTCATGTTCACATGACACTGTCAAAGCTGTTGTTTCTGTAGAGCCATTTATAGCTGGGACCTGGGGAATGGCTGTAGCACATGACCCTTCTCCTAGAGGTGAGTGATTAGGAACGGGAGGCACACTGTCTAAGTCTCAGTGTTAATTATAGAGGAGAGAGTGTAACAGTCCTGGTGTGATAGTTGATTTTATGTGTCAGCTTGACTGGGTCCCAAGGGGCCTGGATATTTAGTCAAGTATTATTTCTAGGTGTGCCTGTGATGGTGCATTTGGAAGAGATCAGCATTTGAATCAGTACATTGAGAATGAAGACCACCCCTCCCGAGTGGTCAGGCACCACTCAAACAAAAAGGCGGAAGATGAACAAATTCCCTCTTTCCTCCTGAGTCGGGACAGTCACCTCTGCCCTCAGATATTGGATCTCCTGGTTCTAGAATCTTCTGAGTCCAGGACTTACGCTTGTATTAGCATCCCTTCTAGTTCTCAGGCCTTGACTTTGGATTGAGAGTTACACCATCCTCTGTTTCTCTAGCTTGCAGATGGCACACTGTGAGACTTCTCTGCCACCATAAGAGCATTAGCTAATTCCCACCACAAATCTCCTCACACATCTCTCTCTTTCTCTGTCCATATACAATCCTATCTGTTCTGTTTTGGTGGAGAACCCTGACTAATACATCTTGATTCCTAGAATTGTTGAAAAGAACAAATTATATAATGCATGGAAAAGTTTGGCCCAGTTTCAGGTAGTTTGTACATACTCAATGATAGGCAGCTCAAAAATGCTAAGTTTAAAAGATGCTGCACCACTTCCCACCCCCCAGTGCAGCCAAAACAGAAATGCCATGCTAACAAGTGTTGGCAAGGCTGTGGGGGAATCGGAACCTGCAGGACACCATAGCTGCTGGGAATGTAAAATGGTGCAACCACTTGAAAAGAATCTGGAAGCTCCTTAAAAGGTTAAATGTAGAGTTACCATTAGATTACTATTAGGTATATGCTGAAAGGAAATGAAAACAGATGCCATGCCAAATCTTTGTATATGTAGTATGAATGCATACAGCAGCATTATTTAGAATAGCAAAACAGAAATAGCCGAGTGTCTGCCAGCTGAGGGATTTATAAACAAAACGTGGTATATTCACACAGTGGCATAGTATTTGGCCATAAGGAAGTTCCTCCGGCTCAGTGCTATGGGTCACACCTGTAATCCCAGCACTCTGGGATGCTAAAATAGGTGGATTGCTTGAGCTCAGAAATTCAAGACCAGCCTACACAAGAGTGGGACCCCGTCTCTATTAAAAATAGAAAAACTAGTTGCATATGGTGGCAGGCGCCTGTAGTCCTGACTACTCAGGAGGCTGAGGCAGGAGGATCACTTAAGCCCAAGAGTTTGAGGTTACTGTGAGCTAGGATGATGCCACAGCACTCTACTCAGAGTGACAGAGTGAGACTCTGTCTTAAAAAAGAAAAAATGAAAGAAGAAATTCCTCTTACTTACTTGTAGATCCGTGTTATAAAATGGGTAAACTATGAAAACATCATGCTGAGTGAAGAAAGAGCTCCATCGTGGAGGATTCCACTTGTGGGACTGCCCAGAACAGGCACATCTATAGAGATAGAAATAGGTTAGGGGTTATCTGGGGCTAAGGGTGATGGGAGATTGGGTAACACCTAAGGGGTATGGATTTCCTTTTAGGGGTGATAAAAATGTCCTAAAATTGATGCAGTGGCAGTCACACAACTTTGTGACTATACCAAAAACGCTTGGCTTGGACACTTTAGATGGGGGAAGTGTAAGGTATGTCAATATTAATAAAGCTGTTACCAAACAAATTGTGTAGTTGGGATGTAACTCCTGGTTTGGGCAGTTTAACTCAGAAACCTAGTGGGGCTATTCATTCAACCACTCAAGAACTCTTTCAGGTGGTGACAAGTTCTAAGACCCTGTGACTCTGTGTGTTCATTTCTGTCTGGGGAATGAGGAGCTTCTGAAGAACTGGAGTGACTCACCTAATGTTCTGAACCTTGGAAGGGACATGTGCAGTGGTGCCTGCACACCCTTGTTCTCAAGTCACAGGCCCAGAAAGGGAGACTGACTTGTCACACAGCTAGCTCACAGGACAGTAGTCTGTTCTGTCAACCTGTTGGGGACTGGCTTAAGTGGAGGGCAGCTTTGCAAACTGCCTTTCACATATATAAATCCTGGCGTTTCTGTGCCATGAGGGACCTGGTGAGAACTTTGCCTGTTGCTTGTTTTGCAGATGAAGAAATGGAGATGCAGAGACATCAGGGGATGTGATGAGTCCATGCAGCATGCCAGTGACAGAGCTGGGCTATGTCTGACAATTTCTCCTGTTTAAATATTTAAGTGGGAGGGGCTCTGGTCCTCATCTTTTCCTCCTTGTGAAATGAGTTCCGTGCTGTGAACGTGAAGGCCTGGGAGGAACAAGGCTGGGTAAAGTCGAGTTCTGGGCAAGGCACTCCTTAATTAAAACAAAGAGGCAAGATGGTCGGGTGTGGTGGCTGCCCCTGTAATCCCAGCACTCTGGGAGGCCGAGGCGGGTGGATTGCTTGAGCTCAGGAGTTTATGATCAGCCTGAGCAAGCGCGAGACCCTGTCTCTCCTGAAAATAGAAAAAACTGGGCAGGCATGTGACAGGCACCTGGAGCCCCAGTTACTCAGAAGGCTGAGGCAAGAGGATTGACTGAACCCAAGAATTTGAGGTTTCTGTGAGCTGTGACACACTGCACTCTACCCAGGGCAGCAGAGTAAGACTCTGTCTCAAAAACAAAACAAAACAAAACAAGACAAAATGGCAGGCTCAGTGTCTGCCTTTCATCTTCTCCTGTACAGGTTCCCCCAGGCCCCTGACCCGATTTTATACCACAGCCTGAAACATATCTTGTCTTGCCAAGACACACACAGAGTCACATTAAAGAAGCAGTGCCCATGCTGAGGGGGGAGTAGGCAGAAATCTGGGACACACCACCACCCCCAAGGGGAGGGGCTGATAAAGGGGATATGTGGGTGGTAAGTGGGGATGTGACTGAGGGTCCTGCCCCAGAGTGTGCAGCTTTTTGTCAGATACAAAGGACAGTGGGAGGCAGGACTGAAAGTGGAGGTAAGAAAGGACCAGTTGTAGAAATGGAGAGGGGAAGGGAGAGGCTCCGAACGCAGGCTGATGGAGGTCACCCTGGTCTTTCTAATGGGCTGGTGGTGAAGCGGAGCTGGGGTCGGTCGGCTGCTGAAAGAAGGGCTGCAGGGGACTTCTGCAGGAATTACCAACCAGAAACTGTTCTGGGCTGACAGCATATGGGCTGGATTTTAGTCCTCTGGGTGGACCCTACTGTGCAGTGCACAGCCTGCTCCACCACACATGGGAGGACTTGGCCAAGAGGCTTTGATTTAGGCAGATGCTTTTCTCATCATTTAACTCCAGGCTTCTCACTGCTCCCCCAGGCAAGGCAGCCCCAATTCACCCTGACCCTGTTGGTGTGTCAAGAATCATAGCTGGGGTTGCAAACACTGCCTGACTTTCATTTTTTAATCAGGATAAACTTCACTTAATGTGAAATTAACTATTTTAAAGTGTGGCATTCATTTCATTCACAGTGTTGTGTGACACCACTTCTATCTAGGTTTTACACTGTTTGTTACCTCAGAGGACACCTGTACCCTTAGGGGCACTCCCCCTTCCTTCTGCTTTAGCTCCTGGAAACCACTAATTGGTTTGGTTTTTCTATGGATTTACCCATTCTGCACATTTATATAAATGGAATCAAGTCAGATGTGACCTTCTTCTTACACTTAGTGTAATGTGCTCGAGTCACCCACATTGCAGCATGCGCCTGTGTTTCACTCCTTTCTATGGCTGAGTAACATTCTAGTGCCTGTGTAGACCACATCTTGCTTATTCATTCATCTGTGGGTGAGCACTTGGGCTGTTTTGTCTTTTGGCTCTTGTGAGCAGTGCTGCTGTAAACACTCACTTATAAGTATCTGGACACGTCTTATCAGCTCTTTTGGGTGTAGAACTGGGAGTGCAATTGCTGAGTCACATAGTAATTCAGCATTTAAGTTTTTGAGGAACCACCATGCTGTTTTCCCCAGCAGCTGCCCATTCTCCCTTCCTGTCAACAATGTATGAGGGTTTCAGCTTCTCTACATCCTTGCCAACATTTGTTATTTTTTGGTTTTTTCTCTCCTTCCTCCCTCCTTTCTTTCTTTCTTTCTTTTTTATCACAGCCTAGTTGGTGGGAAGTGGAATCTCACTGTGGTTTGATTTACATTTCCCTGATGACTAATTCATTACATGAATTTTCCATGTGCTTTTTAGACATTTGTATATCTTTTTCACAGAAATGTCTGTTCACATGCTTTGCCCATTTTAAATTGGGTTTTGTCTTTCTGTTGTCGGCTTATAAGAACTTTTGGTATATTCTGGGTGCTGCCTGACCTTCATCCTTCTGAGTCCAAGGTGCATTAGTCTAAACCCTGTCGCTTGAAGAAAACAAAAAGAAATCCAAACATAAATACTATCCCTCAACCACTTACTCTTAGGTCATACAAATGCCAGCAAGCTCCTTGGCAGGTCTGTGCCTCTGCTTCCTTATATGTGAGATGAAGATGATGACAGTATTTGCCTCCTTGGGTTGCTGTAAGGATCAAATAAGCTGTTACACGTGATGCGCTCAGCACGGGGCCAGGGGCGGGAGGTGAGGTTCCTGCCATGATCACTTACTGCTCCTGCCGCTGTCCAGGAAGACTAGAACGCGCATGCTCATCGTCATTCTCACTTTAGGTCCTAAAGGTGGACAGGTGAGGAAAATGACCCCATCTGCAAAGTCCTAGTTTCTAAGCTCTTTGCGTTTTTTTTAAGATTTCTTCTGCCCATATCCCTTTGACGTAGGTAAAATGGTCTCCATTTAGAGAAACTGGGCTCAAAGAGATTGAGAGGCCTGCCCAAGATCCACAGCTCGTATGTAAGAGCAGGATGGACATGGACGAGCTGCTCAGATCCCTTCCCTGCCTGATGAAGGCCTTGTGGTCCGGACTGCTCATGTCAGCACCTTCAGGGAAGACGCCACCTCACCTAACATCACATCATACCCTTCACTAGGGCTGATGAAGATGTTTAGGATCTTGCCTGCCTGGCTCAAAGAAGGACAATGCTAAGGGGTCACTGAGCTCCAGAAGCAGTCCCTGGGGTCATCCAAGCCGTGGTTGGGCCCGTATTGCAGTTCAGCTTCTCCTGCAGTTCACTGCCTCATCCTGATTCCACTCTCGAGTGCATATGTATGTGTGAGCTAGGTCAACAGCTCTCTTAGGACACAGGAATTTCAATGCCAAAACTGGAAATGTCCTGGGCCAGCTGCAACAAGTTGACTATCTGTGCACACTAAACTCTGTCTGGGGCTGCTGTTCAGGGAACCCTTTATGACTGGGGCTCAGAGCCAGGCCACGCTGGTGCCAAAGGTCAGGCTGTGCCCACCATACACCACAGAAGAACTGCAGAAAGAAATATGGTCACGTGTGCTGCTGTCCACTCTGCCATCTAATGCTGCTTTGGCCAACTGAGGTGAGAGTCATCAGGACGCTAAAGGGTGAGTGTTTCAAAGCTAAGGCTGTGCTGTCACTGTGGCATTCCTAGCTCCGGGCACATGGTAGGGCAGAAATCTCCCTCAAGAGGAGTGCTGTTCCCCTGGCCCACAAAGGCCCTGAGTAGCACTGCCTGTCACCTGTGCCTCACAGCCAAAGGCTTTCTGGAGAATCCAGAAAAAACAGCTGAAGTGGTTTTCTATACATATCTAGTCTGGTTTACTTAGGCCCAGAGTGCCAGGACCACTGGCACTTTGTCAGTTTACCCTAAAAGTGTATAAATGATTCCCAGATTAACTATAAGTTTTCTCTCTCTTCTCTTCTGTCTCTTTTAGATCTTGGATTTTTTTGTTTTGTTTGGGGTCTTTTTTTTTTTTGCATTTGTTTCCTGACAGTGATCTGTGGCTAGGTTCCTCATGTGTGAGTGTATTAGACTGCATATATACTAATTTATGTTATTATTCTATTATATATTATACATCCTATGGTCCTGTTGTACATTATATCCTATTTGTATTTGATGGCTTATGTGGTGAGTATGGGGATTGAAAGTCCTGACTCAGGGGACCCAATGCTGTAGCCAGTGCTCTGGTTCCAGCAGAGCTGGTGGTATAAGTTCCCATCTGAGTCAGAGTCCGAAAACAGACAGAGAGAAAGAATTCTTTCATGCTCAACCTTGTGTTGTACTAAGGCCTTCAAGTGATTGGAGGAGCCCCATGCCCCACACACACACAGTGGGGAGGGCAACCTGCTTCACTCAATCCACTGATTCAAATGCTAATCTCACCCAGAAACCCTTCACACACACACTCAGAAGTAATGTCTGCCCACGTATATGGGTATCTGTAGCCCAGTCAAGTTGGTACATCAGTAAGTGGGCATGCAGATGTGCAATCTTAATGTCACTGATTGTTCTTTGGCGGTGCTCAAAGGATTTGGGGGTGGGGGACAATCTCAGGGCTGATAATAACCAAGGTATCAGAAACTTGGGTATGTTTTAGGGTTAAATAGTGTACCCCAAAACTCATATTCCAGAAGGACGTAATTAAGATGAGGTCATACTGGGTTAGGGTCCAATGACACAGATATACAAAGAGAGGACAGTCAGTGGGGGCAGGGGTAACCAATGGAGTTGCTGGGAGCTGCCAGGAGCTGGACGAGGTGAGGAACTGATTCCCTCTAGAGTCTTTGGAGGCAATGTGGCCCTTTGGATGCCCTGATGTCAGACATTTGGGCTCCTGAACTGGGAGAGAATAAACATCTACTGCTTAAGCCCCCAGTTGGTGGTCATTTGCTGCAGCAAGCCCAGGCAGCCACTGCCACCTCCTTCCTGAGAGAGCACCCACTGGGCCTTTTTGCCCCTTAAGGACGATTGCCTGACACTGTTTCCAGAGCACTCTGGCAGCTCTGCAAGAAACCACTCTCATGGGCCTGTCCCCTTAACTGTGAATGCTCCATCTCCAGAACTTGGCTTGGCTGGATTTTAGCAGACATTACAGAACTTTTTTTCATTTCCCTGTTGCTTGCTGGGGCAGGAGGTTCAAATTAACTTGGAGGAACTTATTTGCATTTTAGATAGCAGAGGCCTGCTGACTTTGGACGGTTGCGGGAGCCAAGAAGGGAGGCCAGATCAGATCTGGTCTGAGCTGTTGAGGCTCTTAAGAGAAATTTTCCTTGCATGGGGGCTAGAACCCTATGAACTGGGGAGGTTTAGGGTACCCATCTGGCAGAAGGAGAAGTCACCGCAAATACACAGGCAGTTTACAGTCTTCCCCTGAATGGAAAGAGCTTTGTTATTTTTTCTTATTACAAAGTAAATACATATTCATTGGAAATGATTCAGACAAGAAGCATAGAGGGGAAAAAGGAGCCTCCTGTTTCCAAACCTAGCTGTTGTAAACACTGTGTCAGCTCCTCCCACTAGGTTTGTCTACACCCCTATTTGTTGTGTACAGTTGTTTTTGTTTATACTGGGACCATGTGCTCATCCGCACTCATCTTTGCCCTTCTTGTTTATTTTTTTAATAGGAATGGCGTGCACTAAATATACCATCTCACAACCTGCATTTTCATTTTTAATGTATTGGGCACGTCTTTCCCTCATGAACTGCTGTCGACATTAAATTGAGGCCCAGGAATCTGTTCTTGCTGGTCTCTCCTTCCTTTAACACTCTCTGCTGTTGCGGGTTGGTTTGGGGAGGCGATAGGAAAGGAGGCAGACCTGGCTGAGCACAAAGGGTAAATCCCAGCTTTTCCTCATGACTTTCTTTTCCTGGATGTTAAATGTCTGTACAGATCTATAGAAATAAGTGACAGGTGGCTGGCAGGTGGTTACAGAATCCTGGCTTATGGATTAAAAGTCTTCAAGTGGGTTTTTTTGTTTGCTGTGTTTGTTTGTTTGATTTTTTTTTTTTTATTTGTTACTGTAGGCTCTTAGGAAAATAGGAGGAGGAGAAGGCGTCTGGAAGCACACTGCCTACTGTTGCCCAAGTGTTTGCTTGTGCTCTGTCTCCCAGTGGGCAGGTACAGGAGTGGTCCCTGGCCCCTGGAGCCCCCCGCCTGGGTTTAAATCTCAGTACTGCTGAGGAGGAGGAGGAGGAGGTCATCTGGCTGATTTGCCTTGGTCTCCCCATTGAATTAGTTTCTTGTGGCTGCTCTAACAACTCAGTACAACCCAGAGAGTTTAAACACCAGTGATTTCCTCTTTTACAGTTCTAGAGGATGAAGACCCAAAATAAAGATGTCAGGCAGGCTGTGCTGCCCCGAAAGCTCCAGGGAAGGACCCTTTCCTGCCTCTTCCAGTTTCTGTGGGTTGTGGTGCCCTTGGTGCCCTTGGGCTTGTCTCTCTGACTTTGGCCTGTGTCATCCTTGGGCCTCCTTCCCTCTGTACTCCCCTGTGTCCAAATCTCCCCCTCCTTCCTCTCATAAAGATCGCAGTCTACCCTGGGCCTGCTCTAATCTATCATGACTTCATCTGACCTCGACTGTATCTATGTCTAAATAAGGTCACATTCTGAGGTCTGAGTGGAGGTAGATGTAAGTTTTGGAGGGACACTTACCCAACCTACTACACCTATGTGATCTGAGTAATTGATTAATCCATATGAACAGCCACTGGCCCGATAAAGCCCTCAAAAGCAACATCATTATGTCCTGAGAAATCTCTGGAAGGGCTCGGAGAAAGGACACATGTAAATAAATGTCCAGTAAAGAGCACATCCTGGCCCCACCAACCCCTGGGCCTCCTCCACATTTTTTTTGGCCTTTATGTCTCATACACCAGAATACCATTTTTTCCTCTTACAACTCTCTGTTAAAGAATGGTTTATCTGGCCATTTGTTTATGTGTGGAAAATGCATAAAAATTTATAAAATAAACCCATTTACTTCCAGACGAAAGTTAGCATTTTGCCTGGGGTGAATTTTTGTGGCCAAGTTATAAAATTCCGAAAATAAGTGTTTCTAATGAAACTGCACTACCCTTTAATGAACATCACCACCCTCGCTGTAATAAAGAATGTACAATATTTGGCATGAAACACTCTGGAAAAATTGCCTAATATGTAATATGAGTGATCTCTCTCTTTGTGAGCCAAGCTCTGTTTCCATTTTGTAGGGGGGAATTCAGCTCAACAAATATTTATTGAGCTCCTACTAAGCCCCAGTTGCCTTGCTGGGCCATGGGGATATACAGACAGAGTTAGTGGGGGGGGGGGCAGTGTTTTGTAAATAATGACAAGCTGTTGGCGGGGGACATGTGCTGGGAGAAGAAGGAAAGGGGGGGCAGGGACACGGGCTGTGGGGACACAGGGTAGCTCTAGCATGAGCAGGGGTCTGGGGGCAGGGATGCTGGCTGTGGGGGTGATGAGGCAGTCCCAGCATGAGCAGAGGTGTGGGGAGCTGGGGCTTTGTCCTGAGGGCCCCAGGGGCCCCCCCGCAGGGATTGGAGCAGGGAGCGGCTTATTCAGATTGGCTGATATCCAGTCAAGAGCCCTGACCTCAGTGTGGAGAGGTGCTGCAAGAGTGAGTTGGGGGCAGGAGGAGACCAGGCCACCTGTTGGGGTGACTTTAGAAGGAAGCAAGGAGTTGACTATGACCCAGGGCCTGGGAGCACAACTGTTTGTCTGGCACAGAGGGTTTAAGTATAGGCGTCAGGGTTAGTACTGGCGTCACAGGCATTTGAGAGGGGTCTCTAATCCCTCTCCTCCATCCCCAAAGGCACAGGGGGGAAGCCAGGCCTGTAGTTTGAGGCTTTCTTCGGTACTTTTGTCCCATGGTCATTAGGCTTGCTGATAAGTAAGGATTATTAATTAAAGGGATAAAGCGTGCACTTCCAAAGGTGATTACCATTACTGTAAATCAGACTTAATGGCTGCAGAGATTCATTAGGGATTCATTTCCTAATGATAATGAATTGGTTTGAGCAGATGTCAGGTGCAGCCATGACTGTAATTCTAATTGCAGGCTCGGGGAGTGAAAAGTGTCATCCCTCCCTGAACTGGGGACCGGGACTGAGGCATCACAGCTCCTTCTTGGAACTCTAGGCTTTGGCCACGTGTCCAGTGCTGGGGTGGCCACTAGGAAAAAGCTACTCCTAAGAAGAAGCTAAGTAATTGCGAAGTGGTTTGGATGGCTTTGGGACCTCCTGGGTCCTGGCTCAGTGAAATTGAGCGACCTGCCCCGGTCACTCATTAGAGAACCCCAGCCCCACCTGCTGCTGGGAGCGCCACCCTGTCTGCAAACCTGATCTGTGGGTTCAGAGGAGGAGGCCATCTCTAGAGTCTGTCTGGCTCTGTGATTGCCAAAGGGAGGAGAGTCCCTTCTGAGACCATATTTCTCCTGTGGGACTAGGACTTAATGTTTGGATCCTTGGGAACTGCCAAAACTTCGTGGAAATGTAATCTGTAAGTATCTATTAGTGTTTAGAAATACACTCCTTTTGATCCAGCAGTCCCACTTCTGGGAATCTATCCCACAGAAATGAAAACTCCAGAATGTACGGACATAGGAACCGGATGTTTATTGCTGCACTGTGTGTGGTGGCAAAACCTGGAAGCAATCTGAAAGTCCACTGGGAACTGGGAAGGTTGAATAAGTTGTGATACATACATTTTGGGAATTTCAATCTTTTAAAAACTAGATTTCTATCTAACTATCTAGAGGGTTCTCCCTGACACGTTATGTAAAACAAACTAAAATCAAACAAATAACCCCCCGAAGTTGGCCAGTAATATGAATTTGCCGGTTTTTTAAAAAGAGGAGTTCTGTGTGTATTAAATTTTAGAAAAGGGGGCAAAAGACATTTACAAACTCTCACAGCTGCTTGATTGAGGAAGAATGAAGTAGTGTGGCTGCCACTGACACGTACCTATTGCAGGCTGAACTCTTAAGAACACCAGGGCTATGTACTTCCACCATGGCACGTGAGGCTTTGTAAATATCTTAGCTGCACAAAACCTCAGCTCCAATATCTGCAAAATTAAGCTAATCCCTGGCTGCCTCATAGAGACTCCCAGCACCCATGTTTTCACGAGAGATATGATACCTCCTCCATTCATCTGTTCGATTGCACCATAAGCTCTAACGGAGCAGCCACGTATCTTGGCCCTGGGAATGCCTGGAGAGGTTCAGGGATGACAAAGATTCAGCCTGAACTCTCTAGAAACTTACGAATGTGTCTTCACTCATTATAAAGGAGAAAGAGGAATGCTGCTGACTTGGAAATCAGGGAGGCCTTCCTGGAGGAGGTGATGCTTAAGCTAGGGCTTGGAAAAGGATGGAATAGTTGAACAGACATGTGGAAAGTTGAAACGGTAAAGTATTTCTTTTGGAATCTGGAAGTAGCCTGGTGTCACTAGATTTGGGGTGATTGTACATGGGTGAAAATTATTAGGAAATGAGATGAGAAGGGGACTGGAACCTAGAGACATAAAGGTTTACTAGAAAATCAGACTAGGAGAGAGGACACAGGTTCAAGGGCCTTCCAATGTTTTCCCTTAATAAGTTCTCACAGCAGTTTGATAAACTAGAATTATCCCATTGTGCAGATGAGGACATTGAGACACAGAAAGGTTAAGTGACTTGCCAAAGGTCAATTGGCCAGCTACTTGCAGAATGAGAATTTCAACCTGGGCAGGCACATGCCAGAGGCTCTTTGCCCATAATATCCACCTGTCTCTGCACTGCAGAGGCCAAGTGGTACTCACAGATGAGCCTGACCTGAGATTTTAAGCCCCATGACTGCAGCTGCTACATCTGTTTTGGGTGGCAGACCTGGCATCAACAGCTGAGCCTGCTACCTGGCAGAGACTTGGTCTGTTCTTCAGACTTGGAAAAATAAATGAACTTTTTGAGCTGGAAAGGAAATTCTATGCCCCTTTAACAGATGAGAAAACTGAGGTTTTGGGTGATTAATCACCTGCCCAAGGTCACCCAGGGGACTCCAGGCCCAGGACTCCTCCTTTTCCCCTGTGCAGTTTCTCAGGTCCCATAGAAACCCTGTAACATGAAAGGTATTTCTCCTTTCTGAATAGGGAAACTAAGGGACTGAGAAGTAAGGAGTCTGCCTGGTTTTCACCATTAAGTGGAAAGAGAGAACACTCTAGTTTGGTGATGTTGGGTCTGGGCTAATTCTTTAATCATGTGGTTCTCTAGACACATCTGGATGTGGTTGGGGTGGCCCCTCGTGTGAAGGGTTTTCTTTCCGAATGCCTTTTTATAGACATGTGATGACATTTTCTTGTGCCTTGCAGATCCCCACTTGCTGCTTCAAAGATACTTTCTTCTTCAACTGGAAGTCAGAGGCTTTCTGTTTGTTTTCGTAACAGCAGCAGAGACAGGTGCACCTCCCTTAGACATTCCTGTTGCTGTTTGAAAACAAGTCTTTCCATATTTGGCGGCAGGAAATAATAGTTATAATGGGATAAACATTGTGCTGTGTGCTTTAGCTGGGATCTCATTTGATGCTCCTGACATCTCTGCTGGATAGGTATTACTATTACCGTTTGACAGAAGGGGAGACTGAGGTTCAGAGAGGATCTGGCTCCCTCCCAAGAGTGACTGCTAAGCCAGCAATGGAGGCAGGCTGGGCTTGCTGTTTGAATATTTCTTGCATCTGGCCCTCCTAGCTGTTTTCTGCAGGGCTGCTGCCCAAACCCAGGGTCCTTGGCATCTCTCTTCTGGGCCATTTCACATTCTAGTCTCTGTGCCTCAAATTTTGGCCTCTCCCTAAAGCCTCACCTTGCTGTTTCCCAGATTTTCCTAAACCTCAGTTCTTTTCACTGTTCCCCTCCTTAAAATGACAGTTTATCTGTGTTGGCCTTGGGAGAAAATTCAGCTCATCAGCTCCTCCACTTGACTCTTTTCAAAGTAAGTTTTTCTAGGAGTCATGCTTTTGGAGAGAGGACATTGTGACAGAACAACTGATAAGATAGAATAATCACCAGAGGACAAGATGAACAATGGGTAGAAAGGGACCCAGATTTACACCTCACTTCTCAGTCAGATGTTTGTAACCCAGGGATGCACTATAATAACCTCTGTTCCTATGCCTATATCTTAGTCTCTTTAACATGGCTCCTGGAGGTAAATGCGATTCCTTCAGGGAAGTGCTCAGACTTTGAGTTCTCTTCCTCTTGGAGGTGGGGACAGCCAGGCTTGGGGAAGGGCTTCTGCAACCCATGGAGGTGGGGCAGACATAGGGCAGCATCTGGGCTGGTGGGTCCTTGAGCTGGCCCTGGGTCTTGGCTCTGCTGTGACACATCCAGCTTGGTGTGACCTGGTCCCTGGGCCTGTGCATGTAGTTCTGGGCCTCTTCTGAACACTCCCTGCAAATGACCTTGGCTGTTCACTCTACCCTCAAGTCTCTGTGTGGTATGGCTCTGTCCCCCTGACTGGGCCCTGCCGATGCCCTGGTCCGGTCCTACCTCGCCAGGGTGTTTGGGAACCTGCATTCTCGGCTCCTTGGGCCTGTACCCAGTACTCCCCTGCTGACTCTGCACCTTGCTCTGACCACCGTGTTGGATGTCGCAGCTTGTCCTGGAGCATTGGAGCTGTCTCTGGCTCTGCCTGGGCAAAGTTTGAGCTCTGATGTTGTCTGACTTCCCCAATGGCCAACACCCAGCACTCATGTTTTCATAATACCTCCTCTATTCATCTGTTCGATTGTGCCATAAGCTCTAATGGAGCAGCCACATATCTTGGCCCTGGGAATGCCCAGAGAGGTTCAGGGATTCAGCCTGAGCTTTTTCAGGTTCAAGATTCAGCCTGAACTCTCTAGAAACTTACAAATGTGTCTTTACTCACCGTAAAGGAGAGAAACGGATGCTGCTGACTTCAAAATTAGGGAGGCCTTAATGAGGGGAGTGGTCAGAGGGAAAGAGCAAGAATTGGGCATGCTATGGTCTGAGTGTGTGTGTTCAGACAGGCTTAATTTCGTTAAGCCTGGTTTTTCAGCTAAAAATTGATAGTATTAATATTATCTTTCAGGATTATCACCATAAATAAATAGAATGATGTAAGTACATACAATATACATGAATCACATAGGATGCATTTAGTTATAGGTAAAACACCACCTCTCCTCAATTGGCTTATCAGATAATTAACATATCATCTCACAATAAAAGGGAGTGTGGAGGTGGGATGTCCCAGGGTGAGCTGCTCAGTAGCTCAATGATGCTAACACAGACCGGTTCTCTCCATCTTGCTCCTGTGCTATCCTCAGTGTCCTCAGTAGCTCCCTCATGGTACAAAATGGCTGCTGCAGCTCCACACATCAGTTTCTCACACCTATGTCTAGAAGCAAAGAAAGGCTATTCTCTTGTGTGCATTTCTTTGGAAGAGTAAAGAAATGCTTCCAGGTGGGACCTATCAGTCTTCCCCTCAAGTTATTTGCTAGAACAGATCATATGTTGTTCTGGGTATCTATAGCTACGTCATACAAGTCATCCCAAATTTAAATGACTTATTACCACACAGTCACTGCACTAGAAATTTGCATTTTGGGTAAGGCCCAATAGGACAGCTTGATTTTGCTCCATGCATAAGCTAGGATGGCTCAGTTGGGAGCTGGAGGGTCTAGTTTCAATATATCTCATTTGCATGACTGGGAAGTTGTTGCTGGCACTTGGCTGGGAGCTCAGGTGGGGCTGTGGGCCAAGGACTAGATTCTTCTCCCTGTGCCCTTCACTGCAGCTGCCGGGACCTCCTTGTAGTAGTTGTGGCTATGTCCCTAGAACAGGTATCCCAAGACAGCCAGGTGCACATTGGGTTACCTTGGACAACCTAGCTGCAGAATTCTTCCTCTATAGACACCCAGACTCAAAGGGAGGCAACTTAGACCCTGTCCGTAGGAGGCATACCTTGTGGGATATATACATGTACAGCCATTTTTGGAAAACACTGCCACAATGCCACGTAAACTTGCCTCTTAATAAACTGGTAACAGGGAGGATGAGACCAGCATGTTCAGCTCAGACCTGGGTAGATTTAGCAGATTGCTGATGGAGTGAGGGCCTCGGAGAAAGGAGGAATTGCAGTTTGGCAACCCAAAGAATTTGCCTTGAGACTTGTTTAACAAATGATAGATGCTGTCATCACTGGCCATCCAGTTAGTTCTAAGACCAGGTGAATACAGAGTGAGAATCCCGCGTGCAGCCAGTTAGAGCAGAAATGTCCCCAGAGAGAGGGCAGCTGTTCAGGCTCAGCCAACTTTCCTCCCAGAGTCCCCTGCTGTGTTATGAGCTGTGCTCCTGGCTTGACTTTCCCTCCGGCTTCAGGGCTAACATTCTGTTGGTACAGAACATTCCAGCAGGACGAGTTAGTGGCCAGTTGAGCCTTTCCATTGTTCCTTCAGGCCTATTTTACTTGTAGCTGTTTTTGGGTGTTAGAAAATTGGATTAAGCTTCAATTGCATTTCCTCCTAAACACAAAAGTTCAAAATTAGTAGCACATTTCTAACAGACTTCACTTAAAGCCACATCAAATTAAAATGGGACCATTTTAAAATGGGCCCCCCTGTATATACATGGCATAGCGTGGATTGGAAAGCTTTATGAAGTGAGGTATGTTTGTAAATACTGGAATGTTCAAAATTGTTTTGACCTTGTGATATTTGAACCATATTCTTATAAATTGTATTCAACTTGGAATTGACATCCTGTGGATTTACAGACCTTACCCCCGCCTCCTCCCCGCCACACATATTGCTTTGGAATTTTATTACAAGCTTGTTTGATGATGATTTGTTTTTATAAACCTTGATGTTGTCTGAACTTGCATAGAATCAAAGGATATTGAGGCTAGAAGCCTCCTTTGAGAGCTTCTATTCAGTCCTCAGAACCCCATCATCTTACAGGTGGATAAACTGAGGCTCAAAGAGGTGAAATCAATTTCTTTAGGTCGTATAGAGTGGGGGTTTCTGGGCTGGAAGTTGAATCTGAGGCTTCTGAAAGCAGACTAGAGACTGGGATGAGGACAGAGGCAGACCTGAGCCCCATGCCAAGCTTCTTCCACTGCTGGCTGCGTGTCGATGGATATGTCCCCTGTGAAGTGGGGACAAGGGTCCTTATCTAAAAGTGGTTGCAAGAGTAAAATGAGGTGACAAATGTGAGGCACAGAGCCTAGGGCCTGGCTCCTGAAAGGCACTATTTAGTGCATTTGGCTACTATGACAGAAAGAGCATAGATGTACAATAGAAACGCCTTTCTTACAGTCTGGAGGCTGACAGGGTGCTGGCAGAGTTGTTGTCTGGGGAGGGCCCACTTCCTGGCTCAGATGGTGCCTTCTCACTGTGTCTTAGGAACAAGGCAACTCTCTGGAGCCTCTTTTATAAGGACACTAATTTCATTCATGGGGACTCCCCCTTCAAGATCTAATTTCCTCTTGAAGTCCTTACCTCTTGACACCATCACTTCGGGAATTAAGATTTCAATGTAGAAATTTGCAGGGTGAGGTGGGGAACACACACATTCAGACCATAGCATGCTCAATTCCTGCTCTTTCCCTCCGACCACTCCTTGTCCAGTGCACATTTTGCTAAGATAAGCTCAGGGTTAAGGAATAGGGGTGGGAGGGAACCCAGCAGCAGTGGGGTGGGGGTGTGGAGTGGGAGAAGGTGATGGTTTATTTAGTTGACCAAAGTCCAGGTTCTTATTCTCAGGGACCTGAGATAAGTGAGGGTCCTAGAACTAGGTAGCTGTCACACAGTAACTACACAGTAAGTACACGCTCAGGGAGAATGAGAATTTCCCTCTGTGTCTGTGCCAGTGGGAAATGTTCTGGCTGTACTCATCTTTCAAGGCTTGACTCAAACGTCACTTCCCTATGAAGCCCTTTCATCCTTCCTCCCTGTGCACTGTGGTCATACACACTGAGTCAAGGACTGTGGTGGGCTGCATGAAACAGAAATGTCACTAGAGGCCCTTACAACAAGAAGTCTAGAAATGGGCAGTGCTGGCTAGTACAGTGGCTCAGCGATGCCCCCAAGACTAAGGCTCCCTTTGTCTGTCTGCTCCACCATTTCTAGTACGTGGCGACCATTGACACAGTAGCTTTCACTCCACATCTCCCAACTGAGTTCTAGGAAAAGAAAGCAGGAAGCAACCATAAAGAAGAGTGGGAAGGCTTTCTTAAGGATTCCCAGCAAGCTTTACTTAAATGTGGTGGTAGATTAAAGACGGCCACTGGCCTTGTTGAGGAGTAAGGCTTATGTCCTTTCCTCTTGCTTGTATTCAATAGAATACAGCAAAAGTGATACTATGCTACTATCTAGGTCCAGGCTTTAAGAAAGTCGCAGTTTCCTTTTCTTACCTCTTAGAACTTACCCACAACACTGTGTAGAAGCCCAAGTCACCCTGTGGAGAAGCCCATATGGGGTTTAAACCCTCAGACATTCTGCCCTATAGCCAGCCATGAACATGAACCATCTTGGAAATGGGTCCTTCGGCCCCAGCTGAGGCCATTGTAGAGCCACAATGAACCATCTCTGCTAAGCCCTGTCCATATTCAGATTTGTAAAGGACACAAATATTAAATCCTAAATTTGGGGTTGGTTTGTTGCATCGTATAGATAATCTAGTGTGCCATATGGTAACCTCTAGCTGCAAAAGAGGCTGGGGGATGTGCAACTTTAGCACACACATTGATACCCAGAAAAAAAAAATCAGTGCTGTCTTAGCAAAGAAGAAAAGAACACAGGCATAGTGGGCAGCTAGCATCACTCGATTGTCACCCATAACTTTTTATCTACTTCATTGTCAACATACCTTTCATTTTCTTTTGCTGTTGGTTCTATTGAAAAAAATTATTTCTTCCAGAAAGAAATTTTGTATGCACTTCATGATATTTATCTCTATAGTACATATGTATAATAACTACTAACATACTAGGAATGTTATAAACCTTGTACAAAAATAGAAATTTCAAAAAAATATTTTAAATACTAAAAAATACTTTAAAAATTTGATTCATCTGCAATACTAAAACAAAAATTATTAGTAATGTTTTGGGTACTTAAAAATATTTTACCTCATGTAATCTTTAATATCTCCAGGCACAATGATATTTATGGAAAGGATTTTGTTAATGATATTGGGTATGAACCTGTATTTAGCGCCTTCTCTTGATGAACTCTCTGTCTCTCTTTCTGTCTTCCATTGCCTCTGATTAGATTGTTAGAGTTTTTACCTAAGGGATGACAACAAGCTTGGAGAAGGAGAAATACTAGATCTGCTTTTTCCTTCTCTCCAGCTTCCATGTTTAGTATTACCTTCAATCTGTGGTTTCTTTGCAGGAATTTTGTTTAGCTGTGGGTCCAAGTGAGTGTCCATGTAACTAACTAGATAATATAAAGCTGCAACACCCCCCCCCCCACACACACACAAGGGCACAGAAAACCATGCAACACTGAGCATTCTGGTGAGTGAGCCTCTATCATCCCCCCACCACATCCCTCAGTCTGGGGGCAGGGCTCTCATTCTTCCTGCTGGGTGCTGACGTGAACCTCCCAGACACACATGTGGGCTCCTGGGCACCAGCATCTATTCTCTTATTAAATACAGCATGGCTTAATTTCCTAAGTCTTGCTACTCATTAGGTACAAATAAGTGTAAGTAGAGGTCGTTATGCATTTTCCCACATCCCAGAGCATCCAGCATATCCCCTAGGGCACATTCCTCCCCACTTTGGAGACCATTGGCCTCTTAGATATGAGCTTCTTGTGGGCAAAATGTAATTGTGCTTATCTCTGAATGTCTGGTGTCTGGGCTGTTCTGGCACTGAGAAGTGGCTTGCTGAGTGTTTGCTAAACAAATGAATGGAAGGATCAGTGAATGAACAAGATTAGTCTATGAGGAATAGAACTCCAGGCCGTGGGGGAAGGGAGCCGGGGAGACATTCTGGAACTGGGGCTGGGCCAGCTGAGAATGGGGAACTGGGAGCTTGTTAGATCTCAGGACATGGATCTAAGTTAATCTTGTCTCACCTGGTTTTTAATCTGCATGTAATAGAGTCATCCTAATAATATATACCACACCTGCTGTCCAGAGGTGTTCAGGGAGCAACGGGCAAGGAAGTGGGGAGTCTTCCAGGCTCTGATACTTTATGTAAACCTTTGGGCTTTTTTCTGGAAAAATCAAATAAAACAGAGTGGTAAGGCCAGTGCTGAAGGAAGCTGGAGTGTCTGTCTTAGTTTTCTGTGGCTGCTATAACAGAGGATCACAAATTTATTGGCTTAAAACAACACAAGTTTCACTATCTTATAGTTCAGGAGGTCAGAAGTCCAGTATGGGTCCCACTGGGCTAGAGCCTAGCTGTCAGCCGTGCTGGCCTTGTCTGTGTCTCATCCCTCCATCTTTTGAGCCACCATTGTATCTCCCCAACCTCTGCTTCTCTGTTACGTCTCCTTCTTCTGACTTTGTCACCCTCTTATAAGGAGCCTGTGATTATACTGAGCTCACCCAGATAATCTGGGATAAGCTCTCATCTCAAGATTCTTAATTTAATCACATCTGTGAAGTCCCTTCGGCCATGCATAGGTTCTGGGAATTAGGAGGTGGACATCTTTGAGGAGTGAAGGTAGAGTGGTGTTCAATTATTCAGCCTGTCACAGAGAACAATCAACCTAGTGTGCCCGAGACTGCCAGTTTTAGCACTGAAGGTCTCACAATGCTGGCAACACCCCCAGTCCAAGGCATGCTGGGACAGTGGTTTAGGCCTCCAGGTGGCACAGCATCAGTGGCTCATATAAGGGGCTGTGGAACTAGACAGGCCTGGGTTGGAATCATCCTTCAGCCGCTTGTGGACATGGTACTTGGTGCAGGTTACTTTAGCTTCAGTTTCTTCATGGGAATAATAGTAGTATCTACCGTAGTGGGCTGATGGGAGCATGGCACAAGAAAATGTGTGTAGTGGTGACATACACAGAAATTGCAGATATTACTGTTTCTATGTGGAAAGGTCTATGTGGGGTGCCTTGATGCCCCTAGGAGCCACCCCACCCACCATACTAACCCCTATGTCTGAGTCTTCCTTCTCCTCAAATCCTAGCCCAGCCCAGCACTATTCTGGCTCCCCTGTGGGTGCTTTCTAAACAACCATAATAGGCCCCATGCTTATCAAGGGCTGGTCACTGCCTGAGCAGGGCCAGGTTCTGATAGCCTTGAATGTCTGGCTACATTGAGTGGCCCCAGAAGACTCTAGGGCGGGGAGAAGGACAAAGCAGGTGAATATGCTTCCTTGGGCCGAGCTTGGCCCTGCTCCAGAGTGGGTGGGTGAGTGGTGGCTTCCTGAGCCATGAGCCCACCAGGACCCCTCAGCCAGCAGCTCTGGGTGTGGATAGTGGCCTTGGCAAAGCATCCAGCAATGAGGAACCTTCCTGGGCCTCTTCTCTGCCTCCTTCTGAAAGGAAAAGCACCAGGAGAGGTCCCTACTTCCACATGTCCAAACACAATAGCTTACTAAGTTTATCTTGAGGTCAGTGTATTTAACTTTGGGCTATTTTTTTGCTGATGGGTATTTGTTTAGGAGACAAATGCATTCTGCATGAATAGATGGGAGGCGGGGGGAGGGGGGTGGCGGGGGGGGGGGGTATTGCCCCTGATTGGCTCAATAGGAGGTGGCTGTGGAATCTGGGGTCAGGGATCTTGACCTCAGAGGCACAGTGGCTTGCATTAGAGGATTCTGCAGCTGCCTTGTGATCACATCTCATTAGAATTCACTTCCTGCCTGTGCTTGTGGATGCTGAGAAGTTGGGCATCTCCCTGCATTAGATGAGGGTCACTTCTATGAAGCAAATGGCTTTAGTGATGAGCTTTGGTACTGCCACTGCACTCCAGCTGGGATGATAGAGTGAGACCTCATCTTGTAACAAAATTAAATAGATGAATTGAACTTCCCCCAAATTTAAAACTTTTCTGCAACAAAGGACACTAACAAGAGAATGAGCAGACAACCCATAGAATGGGAGAAAATATTTGCTAAATATCTATCTGATGAGAATCTAGTATCCAGAGCACATAAAGAATGCTCACAACCCAACACTAAAAATATTTTTTAAAATATGCAAAGGATCTGAATGAACAGTTTTTCAAAAAAGATCTGCAAGTAGTTTGTACAAATAAGCATAAGAAAAGATACTTAACATCACAGCATTCTGACTCATTAGGGCAGCATTTTCAACTGGTGTGCTGTGAGAGGGTCTTAGGTATGCCTTGAAAAAAATTAAAGTTAATATAATTAAATTATTTTTGAAAGAAGTTCAAAGCACAGTAAGTATATTCTTTTTTTAACTCTTTTGTTGGTCAACCGTAATTAGGTGTGTCCCAAAAGTTTAACTATAGGTTCAAGTGGGCAGTGAGATAAAAAAGTTTGAAAAACACCACATTAGGGAAATACAAATCGAAACCACACTGAGAAGACACTTCACACCCAGTAGAGGGGCTATACTCAAAAAGACAGGCCAGGAGTGGTGGTTCATACCTATAATCCTAGCACTCTGGGAGGCTGAGGTAGGTGGATAGCCTGAAGTCAGGAGTTCAAAACCAGTCCGAGCAAGAGTGAGACCCCCATCTCTACTAAAAATAGAAAAATTAGCTGGGCATGATGACGTAACCTACAGTCCCAGCTACTAGGGAGGCTGAGCGAGAGGATTACTCAAGCCTAATAATTTGAGGTTACTGTGAGCTAGGATACCATGGCATTCTATCAAGAAAATAAAACAAAACCAAAAAAACCCCCAAACGGATAATAACAAGCATTGGTGAGGACTGGAGAACTGGGGCCCCTGGTATGTGGCTGCCGGGAAGGTAAAGTGGTGAAGCTGCTTTGAAAGACAAGTTGGCAGTTCCTCAAAAAATTAAACATGCACATAACCTTGAGAACCAGCAATTCCACTCCCAGGTCTAGACCCCAAAAAACTGAAAGCCATGACATTCATGCAAAACTTCTCTGTGAATATTTACAGCAGTATTATTCATAGCAGCCAAAAAGTGGAAGCAACCCAAATGCCCATCAGTGGATGAATAGGTAACAATACATGGTAGAGCCCTGCCATGGAAGATTCAGCCATTAAAAGGAACAGAAATCCGAGACTTCCTAAAATGTGGATGCACCTTGAAAGCATACTTTAAAATTATTATGTTAAATGAAAAAAGCCACACACAAAAGATCACATATTGTATGATTCCATTTATGGGAAATGTCTAGAATAGAAAAATCTATAGAGACAGAAAGCAGATTAATGGTTGCAGGGGAGGAGGAAAGTGGGAGGGACTGCCAGTAGGCTTGGGGACTTTGCGGGTGGGTGGCGAGGGAATGTTCTGAATTAGTGGTAGTGATTATAAAGCATAGTAAATATATTAAAAACTACTGAATTGTATATTTTAAAATGGTGCATTGTATACTGTGTGAATTACATTGTTATGAAGTTTGGTATAAAAACAAATGTGAGAAATTATAATACAGTGTGATTGGGGCAATGACAGGCCACTCAGGGGAAGGGCCAACTGAAGGGTAGAGCCAGCAAGAGGGGAGAGAAGCCTTCCTAGAGGGGGTGACACGTGGGTTGAATTTTGAAGGGTGAATAAGAGTGGGGATAACCTTCACTATGACATGGTATGTTCAGAGAAGAAATTGCAGGGCATGGGTGGGAGGGGTGTGTGTGTAGCCAGAGGGGAGGTTGGGAAGAGGGTTGTACTGCTGATGTCCTGCTACTGAGACCAGGGACATATCATCCAGCCCAAGGTCTATACTCTTGCTGGAAGCTTCTATACGCTCGTGATTGTTATTTAATTATTTGTGGAACACTGCAATCAGCAGAGTCTTTCTACTAAGACTGTCGGCTTTAGGAGTTCAGCCTCAAGCTGACAATCTGTCTGTTCACCACCTTTGGTGCAGCAGCCAGCCCAGTGCAGGTGGAGGGGGGCCTGGAAAACTTAGACTTTTTGCCATCCCAGCTATCTTGAGGGTTCTCCTAGCCCTCAGTGGACATGGGCACCTTGCATTGTAGGCTCAAACTCCTAGACTGAAGTGATCCCTCCACCTCAGCCTCCCAAGTAGCTGGGACTACAGGGATGAACTACCATACCTGGCTAATTTTTTCTTATTTTTTAGAGATGTAGTCTTAGCGTGTTTTTCAGGCTGGTCTCAAACTCCTGAGCTCAAGCAATTTGCCTGGGCATCCCAGAATGTTAGAATTACAGGTGTGAGTAGCTAAGGTCTTTGGCATTTTTGAGTTAATTGTTGTTTATGGTGTGAGGTAGGGGTCTAAATTTATTCTATTGTGTGTAGATGCACAGTTGTTCCAGCACCACTGTTGAAATCACCATTCTTTTACCCATTGAATGATTTTTACATCCTTATTGAAAAAAAATAGACAATAAATATAAAGGCACATTTCTGGACTCTAAATTGTATTCTGTTGATCTAGCCTTTCGGCAGTATCCCATAGTCATGGATATTGTAGTCCCTTTTTGTTTTTCATGTTTTGAATTTATTTATTTGTTTTAAAGTATGGTAAGATATACATAACATAAAATTTACCCTCTTAACCATTTTTAGGGGTACAGTTTAGTGGCATTAAATACATTCGCTTTTTTATATAACCATCACCACCGTCCATCTCAGAACACTTTCTACCCTGCAAAACAGAAATGCTCTATTCATTAATTATTTATGGCATTAAATATGAAATGTACAATTCTGAATAAAAATTTTATTATTTCTGCAATGGAAGTGCAATTAATCAAAGTATGTATTAAACTATCAACACAGTTCTGCCATCTTAACAGTACCTTGTGTATGCCACCAGTGAAGAAGCCTGAAGAGTGAGTGGTGATGGATTGATGAAAGGCGTTTTTCAGAGCTTGTTGAGAACTGAATATTTTTCTTTGCAAGAAGTGGTCCACAGCCTGGAAGAAGTGGTAGCCAGTTGGTTTACATTTTGTTAAATACAGTCGATGACAGAAAATTTCCAAGTCCAACTTCTGTAGCTTGAGCAGTATTGTTTGAGTGACATGTGGTCAAGCATTGTCTTCAAAGAGGATCGGCCTGTCTCTGTTGATTAATCTTGATTGTTAATCACAAGCATCCTAATCATGTCATCCAGCTGGCTGCAGTGGACATCTGCTGTAATCAACTGACCAGGTTTCGTGAAGTTGTAGTAACACCAGCGCTGGACCACCACACAGACACCACTGGCTTTTCTTAATGAATATTCAGTTTTGGGCTGTGTTTTGGCACTTTATCTTTACCCAAGCATTGTGCGGAATGCTTGAGAATGTCAAAAAGAATCTGTTTTTCATCACATGTAACAATATGGTGTAGAAATTGTTCACCTTTCTGTTGTGACAGCAAAGAAAGGCAAGCTTCAAGGCGACTTCTCTTCTGATGCTGGTTTAATTCATGGGGAACCCATCTATCCAACTTCTTTACCTTGCTGATTTGGGCCAAATGGTCTAATATTATTGGAATAATAATATCAAAAAAAACTGCTGCTAATTCAACATGGGTTGAGATGGATTCACTTTCACTGCAGCTTTGAGCTCCTCATGATCCACTTTGGTCTCAGGTTGCCCACATGGCTCATTTTCAAGACTAAAATCACTGGAATGGAACTTCTCAGACCATCAGCATTCTATGCACTCATTAGCCACATCCTTCCCAAACACTTGGTTGATATTTTGGGGCCGTCTGTGCTGCACTGGTTCCATGACAGACGCATACTCAAAAATAACATGAGTTTTTGACTTAGCCATGATTTCACAAAAATTGCTCTTAAAAATATGTGGAAGATAATCACAAACCAACTGTGCATTTGAAAGAATCAGGATGTATCTTCACAATATAAATAAAACAGGAGTGTCAAAGAGAAATGTCAGAGATATCAACTGTCAAACTTACCAGTGAAGGAGACCCAACCTTTCTTACTTAATAACTTAATAGTAACGCCCCATTCCTTACTCCTCCAGGCCTTGACAACTACCAAGGCTCTCTTCTTTTTTTTCTACAAATTTACTCTAGGTACCTCATATTGATTACTATATTTTATAGTAATTTTAAAATTGGGAAATCTGAGTTCTCCTTGTGTTTTTAAAGTTTGTTTTGGCTACTTTTGGTCCTTTACATTTCCATATGAACTTTGGTATCTACTTGTCCATTTCTACAAAAAAGGCAGTTGGGATTTTTATGGGGACTAGATCAGATATAAATTAATTGGCAAATATTGCCACCTTGATACTGGTCTTCCAACCCATAAACATCAGGTATCTTTTTATTTATTCAGGTTGTCTTTTATTACTCTCAATTATATCTTGTAGTATATTTTGTGGTTTTATAGTGTACAAGTGCTACACTTCTTTGGTTAAATTTATTCCTACGTATTTTATTTGATGGAATTGAAAATGGACTTGTTTTCTTAATTAATTAATTATTGAGACAGAGTTTCACTTTGTTGCCCTCGGTAGAGTGCCATTACCTTATAGCAACCTCAAACTTTTGGGCTCAAGTGATCTTCTTGCCTCAGCCTCCCACGTAGCTGGGACTACAGGCACCCACCACAACTCTTGGCTATTTTTTAGCGGTGGAGTTTCACTCTTGCTCAAGCTGGTCTTGAACTCCTGAGCTCAGGCTAATTCACCTGCCTCGGCCTTCCAGAGTGCTAGGATTATAGATGTGAGGTACTGTGCCCACCTGTTTTCTTAATTTAATTTTCAGGTTGGGTTATGAGCCAATGGTAGGCAGAGTCAGTGGCACAGGCAGCCAGCTGGTCCCCTTCTCCCCAGGCAGCTGGATGGGGCCTTGGACCTGTGTCACTGGAATGTGACTGGCAGTGCTGTGGCACCTCCAGGCCTGGCTGGCAAACCCCCTGGAATGATCCACTGCCCCCCATCTTCTCCTATCTTCCCACTAGAGGCCAACACCCAGGGTGACTGTGGAATCCACTGTGGGAGGTGGAAGAACTCCTGAATGATCCCGTGAGAGAGAGCAGCCCCACCCCCACAGATGACGAGTGTGTCTCTGAGGCATTGGTAAGAGAGTGGGAAATACTTTAAGTCACTAAAATGTGGGAGTTTGTTACAGGAGTTGACATTGTCTCCATGGATACTATCAGCCTTGTTTCCAAGTCTCAGGCATCAACATGCATCACTCTCAAGAGGTGCTGGATGGATTTTTGGAATGAGAACTCTTCAAGCCTCCCAGCTTGACACTTCTCAGCTCCCCCCTTCTCCCTTTCCTTCTGTATTTGAGCATATGTCTATCGAGTGAATTAATTTATTCTGACATTGCCTGGAGTATAAGAAAACAATATTTTGTGAAAGTATCAAAAAGCCAAAATATGTAGACAATGGCAAGCATTCTTTCATTTGCAAAAATTGCTTAGATGGGGCTTGGTGCCCATAGCACAGTGGTTATGGCACTGACAACGTGCACTGAGTCTGGAGGGTTCCAACGCGGCCCAGGTCAGCTGAACAATGACAACTGCAACAAAAAAATAGCTGGGCATTATGGTGGGCACCTGTAGTCCCAGCTACTCAGGAGACTGAGATAAGAGAATCGCTTAAGCCCAGGAGTTTGAGGTTCCTGTGAGCTGTGACGCCATGACACTCTATCCAGGGTGACAGCTTGAGAGTGTCTCAAAAAAAAAAAAAAAGAAAGAAAGAAAGAAATAATGCTCAGATGGGGTTTTACAAATTGCTCTTCCCATGTTTTGTCATTTGCTCCCTGTATTGTCCCTATGAAGTAGGGACACCAGTGACCCCATTTGACGGATGAGGAGAGGAGGTCTGAGACTATGAAATGTTATGGTTATACCAAAATGGACCCAGGTGAGTGGACCCAGACCCACATCTCATTCTGCCACCTCCCTCTGCCTCAGGCAGCAGAGGCCACACTAGAAGGGGGTCACACCAAGTGGCGCCCTTCCTGCCACTGTTTTCTCAGCCCAGAGCACCTTTCTTCCCTTGGCTGACTTCTCCTCCCTCCCACAATTCAGCCCAGGACTCCCACCTCCAGGAAGCCTTCCTGGATGCCCCTTCCCCACTGAGATTGTGGTAGCTGCCTTCTCAGAGGCCACACAGAGTCTCCCGCATCAGAAGCATCACTAGAGTAGGTAAGAGCGTGGGCTTCGCAATGGATTTACAGAATTTGAATAGTGACTGCAAATGACTTCATTTTCCTCAGCTGCCAGATGGAGACGGTGTCCTAGGACTCAGCTTGTCAGCCTGGCATGAGGATTGTCTTGTGCAGGACTCGGAGCACTTGGAGCATGTGCCCAGCAGACAGCAGCTCTTCTTTCTCACATGCCAGTGTCTATTTAAGGATGAATCTCTTCCCTGGTAGACCATGATTCCCTGAGGCAGAGACATGGCACAGAGTAGATGCTCAGTAAATGCCAGTCAAATTGATTTAATAATTGCAAAGTGGGCACATCTATGCCCTCTCTGCTCACCTCTCTCAGTGCATGTGGACTAAATGCAGGAACGGAGGAGAGAGCTCTGTGCTGTGTTCCTGTCCTGTAACAATGCAGGGGGACCATGGTTATTAGGAAAGCTGTTGCTGATATGCTACTGCTCACAGGGCCTTGTTTAAGCACCAACTTCCTACTCAATAGCACTCATGGAAGCGAACTTCTCACAGGCAGAAATAGAAGTAAAGACCACATAATTTGGTTCAGCTTTAAAGTGAAAAGAAATTAAGTCACTACTTAATTGGATAAACCTGGGACAGAAAAATCTTATTATAATGAGCACTTTACAGTCTCCAAACATAAAGTGGAGGTCATTGGTAAGATGAGGCCATTCACATTCCACAGCCACAGGGGCCCAGAAAACAGAGGCTTTCCTTCGACAGGAGGGATCAGGTTAAATTGAATTTTATAGAAGGCTTTTTGTCCATGTTTTCTGAGATGGAGCAGAAACTCCAGGAGAAACAGTTAACTATCAGTTCTTTCTGCATTTCCCATTCACTGTTAGATACAGAGTTCCCACTAAATCTCTCTAGAATGGCACCATCAGTATCAAAAGAGGTATATCATTGCATATTGAGCTACTAGAGATATTTTATTTGCACACTGAGCTACTAGTAGGAGATGTAGCTTGTTACTTATATTGCTCTTGATCTTAGGCAAAAGCGATTGTTCCTTATATTGCAAATAGATTCACCAGCCTCAAATCAACTGCTGCACTATGGTTTAAGCTCTTCTCAAAAAATCTCAGAGTCCTGAGTCTAGATTTTCTCCTTTTGAACATAAAATAATGCCTCTAGCATGCTCAAGTCCAAACATAATGCCTACCTAGTTTCTTTGACAAAGGGACTTCTTGGACCTTTGGGGAGTTGTTTCGATGCTGTAGGAGATAAGAATAAAGCAGCTCAGTTGAGGGTGAGCCCTCAGATGTCCCCAGGACCCAAGCTCACCAACCAGAGCAGTGGGGTGGAGCCTGCAGAGCTGATCACACAGACAGAAGGGCTGCCGGTTTTCTTTCAGAGACCAGCTTTAGCTGGGTCAACTCAGCTTTTCTGTCTCCTTGCTCACCAAGGAAGGCAGCTCAGAACCTGCCCAATGCAAGAGCTTTTCTCTGCTGGCTTACTCATTCTTTATTTCATCCATTCACTCACTCAAAAAATATGTACTGAATGTGTAGTTAAAGAAATAGCAGTGAATATAAGAGACCAGAAATCTATCCTCTGAAGGTGCTTATTTTGAAATGGCAGGAAAAAGAAGCAGAAAGTAAACCCAAACTGCAATGACTCTAATATACAAGAAGGTGATGAGTGCAATGAAGGTGAGCAGGCAAAGGTGGGCTCGGCGCCGATAGCTCAGGGGCTAGGGCACCAGCCACATACACCAGAGTTGGCGGGTTCAAATCCAGCTCGGGCCTGCCAAACGATTACAACTATAACCAAAAAAATATATATGTATAGCTGGGCGTTGTGGCGGGAGCCTGTAGTCCCAGCTACTTGGGAGGCTCACTTAAGCCCAAGAGTTTCAGGTTGCTATGAGCTCTCTAGTAAGGGGGATAAAGTGAGACTCTGTCAAAAAAAAAAAAAAAGGGTAGGGGTTTTTTGGGGGTTTTTTTGCAATTTTTGGCTGGGGCCGGGTTTGGACCCACCTCTGGTATATGGGGTCAGTGCCCTACTCCTTTGAGCCATAGGTGCCACCCAGGGTAGGGGTGTTTTGAGGAGATAGAACAGGCAAGGGTGGGAGGCGCTCTTTTACACAAGGAAGGCCACTTATAGAGAAGATGACATTTGAGCAGAGCCAGGTATGAAGCGAGAGGGCAAGCCCTGAGATTATCTGGAAGAAGAGCATGCAGTGCCTGGAACATGGCAGCAGGGGTGGGAGGCAGACACCGCAGATGGGTCCACAAATGTTCCCAAGAGCTTCCTTTGAAATAGATTTTACATTTTGTGGGGATGTGTTGAAGGACAGAGACCCACTCCTCCCAGTCAGCTGGAAGCAGGAGCACCAGGTTTGAATCTCTGCTCCTTTATTAACTGTCATCAAGGCTGAGTGATCAGACTTTTCTGAGCCAGTTTTTTTTATGTATAAAATAGAGACCTTCACAGCTACCTTCCACAAACTAATGGAGCATAGTTTGTTTTCTTCATTCCTGAGGGAAAAGTATCTCTTGTTCCTTAATGAGTTGGGAGAGACCTGAGACGTAAAATTACAAAGATAATATACAGAACTTCAGAATTTACAGAACTGTAAACAACTTGTTTAGACCTCTCAGAAGATAAAGACTGATGTGTTATGTCTATATTATCAGTAGTTATTAGTTTCTTGCTTTACCAGTGAATAAACTGAGGCCCAGGAACTTTGAGTGAGCTGCTCAGGTGGCCAAAGGGGAAATTGGGTCCAGATTTGTGTGACTCCAAAGCCCAAGTATTTGGAGGTGTGTTTTCTACTTCCAATTTGTCACTTATAACTTGCCTTTCCCTGTACTGTAACCTCTGACCTCTGGCTCACCTATGTCCTTGAGCCCAGACATTTGCTCTGCTTCTCAGCTTCCCCCACTAGGAATATGAAGTGCTTGAGGGCAGGGGAAGGTGTCACCAGTCTTCACGTCCCATTACCTAAGTTGGTGGTGTGCTGCAGAGAGTCCTGGGCTCGAAGGCTGACACAGCTGGCATGTAAGTCACCTTCTTAGCAGGAATCACTCATTTGTGGAGCAGCTGCATTAGTCAAGAGAGGCTAGGCCATGCAAGGTGACAAATTAACCAGAAATCTTGGAATTTGACACACTGAAGGTTTATTCCTCATTTATGTCACATGTCAGTGCTGTCCTGCAAATGGTGATTTGGGGTTCCCACTTTTTCCATCTTGGGACATCATTATCTTAAACATGTGGTTGCCAAGTTCACCTTGTGAGGACCAGGGCTGAGTGGCTTACACTCCCCTGCTGTATTCTCTGGGCCAGGACTCAGCCCTGCAGTGTCCACCTAACTGCAAGGGAGGTGGGGAAATGTGGGCCAGGCTGTGTCCAGGAAGACAAAATGAGGGTGGACCACAGCCCTGGTGGCCTCAGCCCCCATATTTTTCAAATCTCACATCTGGACCAGAGTCCAACAAAGTTAGATAGATTTTGGAGAGAACAGAGCAGGATTTTTGCTGGTGTTTCCAGACATATGATTGCCAGAATCCCTGGGGGAATTCCCTTTCCACCTTTGGTGCTTAATTTTTCCATTAATAAAATAGGTGGTTGTTCCCATTCTGTGAGCCATGGATCCTAGCAGGGGTCAAGGAAACAGTGTAACCTTAGGGTTCTGATGCTAACCAGCAATGCTGTAAGTAGAATGAGTGTAGATGATATAAGCACTAGGTAAAAACACATTTATTTTCAAACCTTGCTGGTTTGTATCATAAATTTTCTCAATTGACGTAAATATGAAAATATAATTTCTGTTAGGTGAGGATGTGTGAAATACTTTATATGAAATATTTCATAACAAAAAAATATCTGAAGCCACAGAATTAGCTTATTTGTTTCAATACTGAGAGGCTTCCATATGCCAAACACTGTGCTTGGTTAATGAACTAGAAAATGGAATCATCTGTCCCAAAGAACTTGAAGTCAGTGGCATATATGTGTTTTATTGGGAGGGACACATGTGTAAACGATTGTAAAATACTTAGATAAGCATTGTGATTGAGGGAGGCCCCTCATCCCTGGGAACACAGGAGGAAAGACACCTATCCCAGCCCGAGGCTAAAGAGAAGGATGCCTGGAGGAGGTGGCATTTCAATTGAGACCTGAAGGTGAACAGGAGTTAGCCCAGATCTAATAGATGAAAGCTGAGTATTTCAAGATGACACAACAGGTAAAAACTTTGAGGCAAGATTGATTGAGGAGCCCAGGCAACAAAAGAAAAAATAAATAAGTTAGACAACATACACCAAAATCAACAACGTCTGTGCATCAAAGAACGCTACCAATGGAGTGAAAAAGCAGTCCACAGAATGGAAGAAAATATTTGCAAATCATGTATCTGAGAAAGATCTAGTATCCAGAATATATAAAGAACTTCTATAAGCAACAACAAAAACACAACTCAATGAAAAAATGGGCAAAGGTCTTGAATAAACATTTCTCCAAAGATATACAAATGACCTGTTAGTACATAAAAAGATGTTCGGCATTGCTAATCATCAGGAAAATCAGAATGAGATGCCACTTTGCACACACTAGGATGGGTAGTTTCAAAAACCCCAGAAAATACTGAGGCTGCTGAAGACGCAGGGAAATGAGAACGCTGAGTAACCATGCTCGGTAAAACAAGCCAGTCTCAGAAAGACCAATACTGCGCGACAGACCCAGGACGGGGACATCCACGGAGACAGAATAGAACGTGGCGTGCCAGGGGCTGGGGAGGGCGTGGGGAGTTAGTGTTTCATGGGGACAGAGTTTCAGTTTGGGAAGATGGAAAATTCTGGAGATAAAGGGTGATGATGGTTGTGCAAAAATGTGAATATATTTAATGCCACTGACTGGTACTCTCAAAATGGTTAAAATGGTAAGATTAGTGCTATGTCTATATTACCACCATTGCAAAAATGTGCTGTAGGGAGAATGATTAAGGGCTTCTGGGAAGGCAGAGGGCTGCGCTCTGCCACAAGGTGTGTGTTGGGCAGTGGTAACAGGTGGGGCTACAGCAGCTGTAGCCTCTGACTTTGGGGGCCCAGGACTGGCTCTTTCTCCCTCTCGCTCCTGCTGAGGGAGCAGGGAGGCTTGGCCTCAGATCTCAAAGGCATTTCTTTTTCTTTTTTGAGACAGGGCCTCAAGCTGTCCCCCTGGGTAGAGAACTGTGGCATCACAACTCACAGCAACCTCCAACTCCTGGGCTCAAGCGAGTCTCCTGCCTCAGCCTCCCAAGTAGCTGGGACCACAGGCGCCCGCCACAATGCCCGGCTATGGCTGGCCTGGGCTGGACTTGAACCTGCCACCTTAGGTGTATGTGGCTGGTGCCTTAGCCACTTGAACCACAGGCGCTGAGCCTCAAAGGCATTTCTGAAATGCTTTGCTCAGGAGGGTACGGCTTCCTGCCATAGTGACATGGGGGATGGTCTAGGGACTCATCCCTGCTAACTGACCTCTTTGGTTTGCTGGCCTCTGTCTGGTGCCAGGCATCATCTGGAACCTCTAAAAAGTTCATTTAGCACAAAGGCGGAGGCTGTGGCATTCAGGGTCTGCCCCTTAATGGGAAACCAAACTGCCCTTAAAAAAAAAAAATAATTAATTCAAAATAAGTCCCCAGGATCACAGATCATGTTCCAAACACATCCATATAATTGCAACTTTGGGGGGGTTCTGAAAACCCCTCCATTGCAAACTGACTAAGTGTTTGGGACAATCTCTGACAAAGATCCCAAACTCGCCTGTGAACTAGATCCTTTTTTTCAAGCTTAGAAGCGGTGTTTCTTGTAGGAATTTCTGTATCATTTTCCTTTTTGTATCTTCTGGCTCCAAGGGGGTGGCAAGAGGGTAAAGCCCAGTGGGAAAGGGCTTTAAACCTCGTGATTTTGCCTACCACTAGAAACAGAAAGATGCCAGGCACCTGTAGGCATGTTGTGATCACTGCATCTTGATGGGGACTCCTTATGGAACCCTCTACTGGCCAAAGGGCCTGAGTGCTTCACAGATTCACTGAAAGGGGAGCAAAGCCCAGGAAGGTGCAGCCCCTCACCTGGTGCTGCCCAGCTGCTGAGGCCCGTCCATGGTGGCCATGGTCTACTTGCCTCCAAATGAATTGTCCTCTGATGTCCACATTTCTTGGCTAGAAACACTGAAGCTAGAACGGCTGAATTTCAATCCCAAGGGCTCCCAAGAGAAGGAGTTTACTTGCCTCCCTGAGTTCTTCGCCCCCAAATGCCTCCACTTGAGGACTGTGACTCTCTGGGAGGCCTCATCCCCCTGACCTTGGCCCTCCCCTCTAGAATAGCCAGTGTACCTTTGATTAACCCATTTCCGTAAGATGCAGAATATTTCAGCTTCAGAGGGAGAGGCAAAGTGGGAGTGGGGGCTTTATGAATCTGTGACCCCTGAGTTTTTGAGTTGCACAAACTAGCTTTTCCTTTAGCCCAGCCACAAAGACCAGCTGGGTGCCACATAGCAATTTCCGCTGCCTAATCTGACAGTGACAGTTCACGGGGCCCTTCTCTCTCTCTCTCTCTCTCTCTCTCTCTCTGTTCCCCTTGGTGCTGGGGCCTTCTCAACTTTAAGGCTGATAGAGTCTTGTCACACAGTCTGGCTGGAATAGGCTGAAGGGAGACAGAAACTGATAAGTTTTCTTTTGATCTTGGAACTGCAAAGCCACTCAGAAAAAATAAATTGCAATAGTGGACTCACTGGGGTCGGTAGGGGAAGCAGACTAGATTCCACCCAGAGCTCAGGGTCACTTCATTCCCCCTGGCATATAACATATCAAAAGGAGGGTGGGTGCAGCTGGGAAGGGGTCCCCTGTTCAGAACAAGGCAAGGAACCTAATTAGGTGAAAATCATTTAAATGGTTTTCAAGGCATCATTTGATTTAAAGCATTCATCACTACCAACACATAATTAACAGCAGGACAAACGATTCAACAAAGGAGCTCCTCTGCTCAGAGGGATTATGTTAATTTTCATTAATCTTATATATTACCATCTCTCTTCAAATGAATGTTATCTTAAAGGCCCAAATGCCTCCTTTGATCTTGAGGAAAAGAGAAGAGAAGAGAAAAGAAAAGAGAATAAGAGAAGATTAGAACCTGCACTTGTTTGGAAATGACATTTTAACAACAGCTCAGAGTATGGGATCAGAAGTTTTCAGTATTGAGGGGTGGGTCCAGCTCTGGGAAGAAGGAAACTCTGCCAGGAGGAACAAGGTGAGGAGATGATGTTCTTTCCTGAGACTGCAAGAGCATCAGTCAGGTTGAGGTATTTAAGGGCTTCTTAATTTGGTAACTAGAATCCTTCTTATTAGGATTCTAAGAAAATATACTCGGATTCTGCAGTAACCTTCCATGATTCCCTTATACTTTGCTGTAATTTGATATGTCTGCTGCCCTCCACATCCTAGCCCAGAGGGTCCCCTACCAATAATTTTACTTATGAAAATCAGTTAAGACCAAGCTATTAACTAGTAATAGCAACTGGCTTAACATTAATAATAACCACGCATTTACCGTGCTCTTAGTTTATTAACTGTTTGACCTTTATTTGTCATTGACTCCTTAACCACAGCCTGGTATTCCCACCATGCAGATAAGGCCCTTATTATTAATTCAGTGCCTTGTTCAGGCCTGGAGAAACTGAGGCATCTCATCTCAAGTCAGCGCTGAGGAGACACGCCCAGGCTGGCACCCTAACCCGAGCTTCACGGCTGGCTGGGGGACAGGAGTCTTGCTGCCATGGTCCGTCTGGGCTCCTGTCTCAGCCATGCCCCCAGCTGGGTGTGTGCTTGCTTCTGAGGCCTCTGTTTCTTCATCAATGACTTCCAGAATGTCAGTCTAAATGCTGTATGCTGTTATTTTCCTATTGTACAAATGAGGAAACTAAGGCCTTGCCTGGGATTTGAACCCAGGTAAGCCAATCTCTGGGCCCCTTCTTGTTGTATTTTATTTTATTTTTTGAGACAGAGTCTCGCTCCATTGCCCTGGGTAGAGTGCCATAGTGTCCTAGCTCACAGCAACCTCAAACTCTTTGGCTCAAGTGATCCTTCTGCCTCAGCTTCCTGGCTACTTTTTCTATTTTTAGTAGAGACAGGGTCTTGCTCTTGCTCAGGCTGGTCTCAAACTACTGAGCTCAAGGGATCCACCTGCTTCAGATTCCCAGAGTGCAGGGTAGGCGTGATCCACCATGCCCAGCCTTCTGGGCCTCCTCTTCTTAACCTACCTGCCATGTCAACTCATGAAATCAAATGAGTAGACTTTTACCTTTAAAAAGATAAAATTTCTGGGCCGGGTGTGTTGGCTCACGTCTGTGATCCTAGCACTTTGGGAGGCCAAGGCAGTGGATTGCCTGAGCTCACGGGTTCAAGACCAGGCTGAGCCAAGAGCAAGACCCTGTCTCTAAAAATGTCTGGGCATTGTGATAGGCACCTATAGTCCCAGCTACTCAGCAGGCTGAGACAAGAGAATCGCTTGAGCCCAAGAGTTTGAGGTTGCTGTGAGCTGTGACACCAAGGCACTCTACCGAGGGCAACAAGTGAGATTCAGTCTCAAAAAAAAAGGTAAGATTCCTATATGAAGGGTTCTTGCGTTACAGGTGCAGTGTCTTAACTACAGTGGTGGAAACCCAAACCTGCACAGGTGATGAAATTGTGTAGAATTTAGTACACACATGAAGTACAAATAAAACTGGGAAGATGGGAACGTGATTAGTAGAATGAACCAATTCCAATATTCAGGTTGTGATACTACACTGGGGTTGTATAAGATGTTACTTACCATGTACCATAAGTGAGCAATGTGTCTGTCTGCATATCTCTTACAACTGCACATGAATCCACACGGATCTCAATAAGAATATCAGCTAAAGAAATAGAAATCGTTAGGGTGGCGCCTGTGGCTCAAAGGAGTAAGGCGCTGGCCTCATATGCTGGAGGTGGCGGGTTCAAACTCAGCCCCAGCCAAAAAAGGAAAGAAAAAAGAAATAGAAATTGTCTTAAAAAATTACAAGATTCTGTCTACAAACACATTAAGTAGCATCACTGCATGTATGTGAAATGTCTGGAAGAAGTGGATTGTAAGATCTGGTTCTTGCCCTAGAGGAAAGTACTAAATTAATAATAATAGTAATAATTTTAAAAAGCCTTCAAAGAACAATGCACTGAATTAATATTAATAGTAATAATAAAATAATAGTATAATGGTAAAAAAAAGCTCCCATTTATTAAGTGTCTGTGTGTCAGCTACAGTGCATAAGCTCTGTCTTACTATCTGCAGCAATCTTATAACCATTTCTTTACAGGTGAGGAGCCTTGGGGGAAGTCTTACCCCTCAAGCTAAATAAACAGCTCCAGGCTCCACTCACACCCTGCTCTTCAATCCTGAAATCCACTTATCTAGGTTCTGCCCACCCAATCACCCATCCCTCCTGAGCCTCACAGAGATTAATGAACTTGCCCAAGGTCACCCATCATGTAAGCAGTACTGGTGGTAGCTGTGGGTTCTGACTTTGGATCCCACTCTGCGGTATGCTCCTCAGCTGAGCCAGGCCTCCCTGACACCTATCACACCGGCACTTTCCACAATAATCTCATTCAACCCCTCGTAGTGTGGCAAGGCAGGCAATACCATCTCCATTTTGCAGATGAGGAGGCAGAGAGTAGAAAGAGACTTGAATCTGGACTCCTCTTCCTACAAGGAGACAGAGCCAGCAGAGCAGGTCTCCCAGCCCTGTAGGGGCTCAGGATATTCCTCAAGACAAGGGTGCTCAGTCAGCAGGGATGGGATTGGGTGGGCAGGACCTAGATAAGTGGGTTTCAGGAGCAAAGAGCAGGGTGTGAGTGGAGCCTGGAGCTGTTTATTCAGCTTTAGGGGAAAGACTTCCCCCAGGGCTCTGGCTGCTGATAAAGCCGCTCTCTTTTCAAACCAAACACGGCCTTTCCTTCAATGACTGGGAAATGGGGAAGAAAGATACTGCAGGTCTCTCCTGAGGATCTTTCTGCCATATCGCCAAGTTGAAATGAACTCCCAGAGAGATTCAGACCACTGCAGTAACTTCTAGGAAATTTTTGAAGCCCGTGACAGTCCTTTAAAGAAGACGCCTGGACAGGCTTTGCTGGTCTGGTGTCCATGGCCCTGGCCAAATGCCTCACAGGACCGTAAAACGTCTGCAGGCAAGGCTGGCTCTGATTCAGGAAAGAAAACCCATGTAGTAAGCCTTCAGCTGGCCCTGGAACTGTCTGTGTGGCCTCCTTAATACGCATAACAGTCATGGAAGGGAAGAGGCCTCACACTCTTGTTGTAAATTCAGAACATACGGAGAAGAGACAGGGTGTCATTCTAGGCCACTTGGCTAGGAAGTGGTAGATTGTTATGCCCGAAATTTCCCAAGTGGCCCCAAAGAGACAGTCCGTGACATACTCTGATGTAAAAAGCAAGAGGTGAGATTTATCCAGACCCGGGTCTGGACTCTCCTGGCCTGCAAGCCGAGGTCAAGAGAGCCTCGAACCCGGGATGGAGGAAGTTTTTATGGGGTACAGAAAGTAAGAGGGGTAGAGTCGGATACAAGTACACTTTTCATTGGTGGTTGGTGATTTCATTAGTAAAGGAGGATTTGGATTGCTACAGGTAAGGGGTGGAGGAAGGCAGCAGGGAGTGGCTCTGCAGGTTTTACTGGCAGAGGTTGGGGCAGAAGGGCTAGGAGTGGAGTTTATGCAGTAAACCGCAGTAAACCACTAGGAATGGGGCTTGTGTAGTAAACAGCTAGGAGTGGGGCTAATCTGGCCCTCTCAAGATCTCAGGTTATGTTTGACTCCAAAGCATTGAGTTGTGTTGGTCTGGGTAGTCATAGTTGTATTGCTGCAACAGTATCTCCTGTTCCCCAGGTTCTTCTTCTTTTAATGTGGCTTTGACGCTCCTCCTACTGAGTGTTGGGGTCTATATTCCCTCCGTTTGAACTGGGTAGGCTTGTGACTATGGCAGACATGATACTACATGATGTTCAAGGAAAGATCATTAGATCTTAAATGCCTTGCTGTCTTGGGTGGCTCTCACTTGGAACCCGCGGCCACGCTGTCAGGATGCCCCATCTAGCCACACGGAGAGGCCTCGTGTTCCAGCCAACAGCCCAACTAGGTCCCAGCCGACAGGCAGCATCAAGTGCGAAACATGGGGGTGGAGACACCTCAGAACGACCCCGGCCCCTGGCAGCCCCCAGTCATTTGCGCCTCCCAGCCGAGTGCCAGACATTGGGGAACAGACAAACCCTGCCCACATTCCTGACCCACAGAACCATGAGTGTAATGAAATGGTTGTGTAAAGCGAATACATTTCAGGGTTCATCTGCTACTCAGCAGCAGTGGGTAAACATAGCACCCACAATTAACAGCTAAGATTCACTGAGCACCTGCTGTGTGCTCCGTATGGTGTTAAGAGGATATACAGTGAGAGGTGGAGGGGACATTCCGTGGTGATCCCGTGATTTCAGTCCTAGGGAGATTCAAAAGGTGTGTTTCCAAGCCCAGCCAAACCTGCTGAGGTGACATCGTGCTGGGCAGCCCAGTGGCCCTGAGGTCACCAGCTAAGGAAGGTGAGACCAGGCCCAGGGGAAAGGTCAGGCCAATTTGATTGAGTTTAATTCAGCAAATATTTCTGATTGGCCTTACCATATGTTGGGTACATAGACTTCAGAACACTGGGGTGCCAACAAGAAAAGGACGGCCACTAGTGACTACCTATTTGGCTGCATGAGGCACTCTCCTGGGTATTCGGCACACAGAGTCTGTTCTAGCGCCTTCTCACAACTGCTGCTCACCCCACCCACACCCTTTAAATTTTTAAGAGCCAGAGATTCAGAGAGTTTAAGTAACTTTCCTAAATCATTCAGCAGAAAAGTGACTGGGCCAGTACCTAACACGTCTATCTGACCCACAGCCTATGCCTTGTGTTCTGCTCTTCTGTGAGATCTCCACTTGATGGGAGATGCTTATGAGATGCATCGGAAGAAGGAGCTGTCATTCTGTGTGTCCACTTTCCCCTCACTCTCTGTAATGGGCACGTTACAATAATACAATCCCAGCCTCTTTGGAGCTAGACCACCAAGTGAACAAGTTCTGGCTAGTGAGATGTGGACAGAAGTCTTCTGCAGTACTTCTGGGAAGACGCCTGAAAGAGAGAGCATATACTCTGCTTCCATTTCATTCCAAAGCCTCCTGGCAGGAATGTGGATGTGATGTCCAGAGCTCTAGAAAACTTATCAGAACCTGAGGATAAGGGTACACCCTGGGAATGGCAGAGAGGAAAGCTGGAAAAAGCTGAGTTCCCAGTGACTGAAGAGCTACCACATCAGCCCTTGAATTATCTATCTCTGGTCATTTTTGTTTATGAAAAAGAGAATGAGCTTCTATCTTCTTCAGGTTACCGTGGTATTGGGTCTTGTTTCCTCCCAGATGAATCTAATCCCAAGTGATACCGTGGGCGGCAGAGAGGACTCTGAGGAAGAGAATGAATTTGGGTTGGTTTTGAAACATGGGAAGGACTGAGACATACTGATAAGGGGGAAGAAGTTCATTTTAGGTGCTGGGAACAGCAAAAGTGAGAAGCATCTTCTGGTGCTGTGTGAAATATGACAAGCAGATGCAGGAACTGAGTAGGGCTGGAACAACAGTTTATAGAGAGCTTTGGCTGCTAGGGAAGGAAATGCAACTTTAACTGTTAAGTACTGCGGAGCCACCGAAGATACTTGAGTGGAAGAGCCACGTGTTTAGAACTAGACTTTACCTTGATGGAGATCTATAGGCAGGACTGGAGTGGGGTAAGGTTGGGCCAGAATTGAGGGCTGAAAGTGGGAATTCACTAGAAAGGAAATATGCAGACTAGATTTTCCAAAGGTCAGTGGAACAGCTAACGGATTAAACAATGGTGTGCTAACACCGTGGATAACTTGGCAGGCATCGAAACGATGACATACAGGGAAGTGTGATAACAGGTGAAGTTGCTCAAAGTATATTGCTCTAGGACACAGTATGTTTTTGCCCTTATGTGGGAACTAAAAAGGTGGATGTCATGAACACAGAAATGGTTGGTCACCAGAGGAAGGGTAGGGAGGAGAGGAGGATGAAGAGAGGAAAAAATATAAATGTATTTATCATCACTGAACTATATACCTAAAAATGTTGAAGATGGTAAATTCTATTTGTATATCTTATCTCAATCAAAAATAAAACAAAAGACAAAGGCAAACAAATAAACCCAGATTCCCTCAGGTCGTATATGACCAGTTCCCGAAAATTAAAAAATGTTAACTCTGCATTTCTTAAAAGCCAAGAAGATTATTCTCCTATTGTTAATGTAGTTACTGCTGGGTGGGAGTTTTAGGGTGATATTTACTTCTTTTGCTTGCTATTTTCTGAATTCTTAGTAATAATAACAATACTAGCAGCTAAGCCCCTGCAGACTTGCCAGGCTCTGCCCCCGCCTCATTCTCAGCACTTCTTCATGCCTTAGCTCGTTCCTCGTTGTATCCCATGAGAAAGGAGAAAGGAACTTTTTCTTTTTATATCCCAAGAACCAAGGCTCAGAGTAGGAGCTTCCCTCAAGGGGAGGGGACCAGTGCAGAGAGAGGCGCTGAGATGGTGTGAAGGGGACATCCCTGCAGGGAGGCTCAGGGAGGGAGCAGGGGTGGACCTTTCTCTGTAATCCCAGAGGATGTCTGCATGGGCCTGTATGTTTACAAAGCACAGTGTGGATACCCTCTCCTGCCAGTGCACTTATTAGGAATTCAGATTGCTCTTACAGGGAAAGAAAGCAGATGCTCAAGGAAGTTATGTGCCTTACTCAAGATACCAAAGTGGGAGAGTCGGGATTTGAACCCTGAGCTCCCTGCCTGACTGGAAATCTCTTTCCCTGTCATACCCACTCACAAAAGCATACACTAGAAATCTGTCTATTTGGCCTGCCCAGCTCCCAAAAGCCCCCAATTCTGTGCAAGCAGTGAGAACCATTTAAATAGAGGCCTCTGAGCCCTGCCTTTTCCAAATTTTAGTGTTGAGCTGCTTACCTGACCTACCTGAAACTTCCTGGCCCAACCTGACCTAATTTTATGTGTTCAGCTCATGGTCCGGCTTCATTCCTTGAGCCCACCATCCCATCCTGCCTCCTTGGCTGCCTTCTTGATCAGAGTCGGAGCTGCCTTTGACCTCCCCAGGTAAGTCTCCCACACCCCACCCTGGACTCTGGTTCTGCCCCTCATCTAGGCCCCTTTCTCTGCCAGCACACTCTGAGCCCACCAAGGGAGGCTGGGAGAAGCTGTCCTCATGTCAGACATTTCCATAATTCTCTGTGGCTTGATCTGTTGCTGTTTCAGTTTATTGCAAATGATTTTCCAAGCCAGTGGATTTAATTACATTACACTTAGGGAAATTGGTGCCATTTCTTAATTACTTTTATAGTTGAAAAACAATTACTTAGCAATCACATGAAGGGATTCTTATATTTCTCAGGGCTCTGTAGAGAACAGAACCAGCTTTGAAGAGGTTGGGTTTGCCCCTAGGGTAATTGGATCTGGGGTAATTTCTTTGAGGGAGAAAGGTACATTGGTGTAGAACTGCATAAATAAAGATTTGTTTTAATCATGGTCTACTCAGTTGCTTAAGCCAAAACCGACAGACGCCCTCACATCTCCTTCTTCCTGAATCTTGTGCACCTCCTCATATGGGAAGTGCCTGGATTCCACTGCCTGGAGTCTTGTAAGCCTGCCTAGTCCAGGCTGCCCTTGCTGCTCACTTCTTAGCTGGTCTCCTGCCCACTCTAGTCCCATGCAGTGGCTCAAAGGATGGCCCCCAAAGAGTATGTCCCCCCAGGACCTGTGGAGGTGATCTTTTTTTGGAAAAGTGTCCTTTGAAGATATAATTAAGTGAAAGATCTCAAGATGAGAAAATCTTGGCTTACCTAGGCAGGCCCCCAAACCAATGAAAAGTGTCCTTCTGAGAGAAGAGAAAGGATGTGAAGACCAAGGCTGAGACCCGAGTGAGAGAGGATACCGGAGAGGGGTGAGGTCCGGGCGAACAGGGCTTCTCAGGGAGACCATGAGGATGCACCTGCAGGGCCCTCTCCATGGTGACTCAGCTCTTGGGAATTTATAGGCTTAACTCCCTGGAACTTGGAAATTTCCAAGTTCTGTGAAATCCTGTGGTTCAGTAGGGGCTGGAGTAGCATCTCCCGCTTGATTCAAACTGGCCAATGGGAAGGGTACCTGTGGGGTGGAACTTTTTGACTGTCAATAAAAAGGGAAAGACTAAGCCAGTTGGGGAGCACGGCCATTTGGAAATCTATGCCATAAGCTCTCGGCCGATGAATAAAGCCCTTCCTCTTATAACTATGGTGTTTGGGTGCTCTTTCTCTCCGTGGGCCTTGTCTTCCTGCAACAGTTTAACTTGTATTCTTCCCTCCCTTTGTTCTCACCTCTCATAATCTTCCAAAGGCTTCACTTGCCTCCGAGTGACACTCCCCTCTTTGGGCTGTGTCCAGTTTCCTTAGGGGGACCAGGTTACTGATGAGAGGTCGGTTATCCCTTCACAATGCAGGATAACCTAATATTCCACAAACATATTTAATCTAATTATTCTCCATTGTTATCCATTGGTCTGGTTTAATTTCCCATTTTACACTAAGACACGACAGGTCTAACCAAGCTGGCAAAGTGTTCCCACGGCATAGAATTGAATCATACTGTTTTTTCTGAGAATGGTTTGAAATGAAAATATTAAACTGTTTTTTCTTTGATTTACCAGTGAGTCCTGATTCTAGCCCAACTGATAATTTCCCTACAATAAAGGTGTTCCAACTTCTATCAAGTTGATAACGGCATGTTTGGCCCAATGAAAGCTTTTTTTTATACTTGGGACATACACCTGGAGGTTTACATGCTCTTTGTTCCTTTTTTTAGCAGTCAACGTTCTTTTCCCTTTTAAACACTTTTCTCTTACGCCCTAGCTTCCCACGTTTATGGCATTTGATGTTAACTGGGGGATTTACCCTCTGATCTTCCAGCTGCCCAATTTGAGATGTCAGTATAGCATATACCTGCTGCTACTACAAGATTCATCTGATCTCTCAACTGTATTTCAATTACTGTATCTCATTTGCCATGATTTTTCTCTACTGGTTTTTTCTTTTGGCCTTTTACTTTTTACAATCTTTCCCTTTCAATTCTTAGAACCTTTGGCTGCCTTAAAGAGACAGGAGCTCTTTAGCTGTTTCTTTTTACTCTGGAGTCT